>BPTQ01000002.1:16829009-17023172 GCA_019973895.1 Chrysanthemum seticuspe
AATCACTTTTGCTAAACACACACCCAAACACGCCCTTAGTACACAGTAACTAACTTTTGACACCTAGAAGTAAGCTGTAATGTATTTGTAATCGTGCCCCCTTCATAGATTTTATGGTTTTCTCAAACTTATACAAGTCACAGAAAACAAGCCACAGAACGTTCTTTTTTACTAGTGTAGGGTCTGAACTTAAGTTTAAAATCTTGGCCAGGCCATGAGTTGAACTTGAGCCTATCATTCTTTATACAAGCCAAATAAGCTCTGACACCGCTTCGACTAGAGGTGGCAGAATAGGTGTGGCGGACATGCCTGGTAACATGTAAAAACAGGCTGGGCTGTGCTGTGCTGTGCTGTACTGATCTGCAGCCACATCAAGATGTACAAATATCTTTTTGCGCTGAAAGTCATATCTGTAGTATGTGCTGTATGCAAACATGTGGAAAATTCTGTGTGTCAACTTCATATTGAACCATGCAAGTTTAAGAGTTTAAAATTAGTCATTTGACTTTCCGAGTACAAATTAGCCATGTTTTTGTGCTAGTCTAGTTTCAATCTCTTAGCATTTCCCTGAATCCTGATTGTTCAACTGAAACCTGTGTACTTGATTTTGTTTTGCAATCATATTCTAATTTGTAATGTTTGTATGACCAGGCTTAGAATGCAAGATGATACCTGAACAAATTAGGGGTGAAACATCACATAAAGAACATGAGGCTTCCAATGTGTCGAAACATCTAGTTACAAGCATTGGCCAAAAGTTGAAAAACGACTACCATGGAAGTGTGATGGATGATGATATTGATGATGACACGGGAGTCGTTTCATTAAGGTGTCTGAGTTTGTATACTAGGGGCGGAGGGTGCAAGGTTGGAGCCACAACAAGTGACGAGTTCGGTGAAGTTGTGGGTAAAGGTTACAAACCCGGGAGTGGGACGGACGATACGAGTGTGGATTGTTTCTCATATGGAGTGGATAGGTTGTGGAAGAGAAATAATCGGAAAAAGAGTTTTGAAATTGAAGAGTCACACGGAAACAACACAATGCATATGTTTCTTCCTGATGATATTCTCGAGTTTTGTTTCATGAGACTCCCATTAACGAGCTTAATGAACACTCGGCTCGTGTGCAAGAAATGGAGATCTTTGACTATGACACCTCGTTTTATGCAAATGAGACGAGAAGGGTATCACCCGAGTCCATGGTTGTTCCTTTTCGGTACTGTTACAAATGGTCTTAGCTCTCGTGAGATATATGCTTTTGACGTTTCTTTCAAAAAATGGCATAAAGTTGAGGCAGAAATTCTTAAGAATCGGTTTCTGTTCTCAGTTGCCACTGTCCATGATAACATTTTCATTGTCGGAGGTTGTTCAAGCTCCGGAAGAATGGACCGGAAGACACACAGAGGAGTGTTGGTTTTTAGCCCTATGACAAAATCGTGGAACAAGGTTGCATCAATGAAACATGCAAGGTCAAAGTCCGTTCGAGGAGTTTTTGAAGCCAACTCTGATTGTTTGACCATCAAAAGTCAACTCCGGACACGGACGCGGATTGGTGGAGTATCGGATGTTTACGGGGATCCTCACAGGATTTCGGTTAGACGTACATCAAGAAACGAAAAAACCAAGCACACGAGTAGTGTGAAAGACCGAGGACGGTTCTTGATAATAGCGGTAGGGGGGATTGGTTCATGGGATGAGGCTTTAAATTCAATGTGAGATTTTTGATTCTTCGTCAAACAAATGGACGGAAATTCAACGGCTACCAGTTGATTTTGGGGTTGTTTGCTCGGGAGTTGTTTGTGACGGGGTCTTTTACGTGTATTCCGAGACTGATAAGCTCGCAGCATATGACATTGGACATGGTCTCTGGACTCGAGTCCATTCGACTCCACACCCACCAAGGGTCCACGAGTACACCCCGAGGCTGGTGTCTTGTGATGGTCACCGGTTGTATCTGGTGTCGGTTTCATTGTGTGAAGAAGAAGGAGAAATTGGAAGGAGAAACAAAGCCGTTCGAAAGTTATGGGAGCTTGATCTCGTTTATTTAACCTGGAATGAAGTTTCGGTGCATCCTGATGCACCCATGGACTGGAATTCGCTATTTGTCGCTGATAAGAACTGATTTTCGGGATAGAAATGTTTAAGATATTCGGACAGGTGATGGAGTTTTTGACAATGTGTGATGTCTCGAACCCAAAGATGAAGTGGGTTCACGCGTCGAAGAACCAGATGGCTCGTGAAATGGACGTGTCTTCGTGCATGTTGAAATCGATGGCTGTTGTGCATTTGTAAGTTAATTGTAAGTTTTTGTTTAAACTGAAATATTATAATTGCTTATTAAGAGATAATGATGTATTGGTTATGTTTAGTAAAAGTGGTAATACAGAGGAATTGGTGCGTTTGGTTCCTTGTGTTAAGGCAAAAGGCGTGTTTTTGATAATGTGTCGAACGGTTTGTGTGATATGAATGTGCATTTGCCTTTGGAGAGGGAGTTGTGTCCTTTTGATTTGGCGCCTGTTACTTCGATTGCTATTCAGATGGTGTTTGGATGTACGGTTGCTATCGCGATTATGGATGCCAAGTGTTTCACTAAGGAAGGGTGTACTGATAATCATCCTGCTGTAGGATTGGTAAAAGTTTGATCTTTAAGGTATGGTTTCTGAATTGTTTGTTTGTTTGGATTTTAGGTCTTGGAGTTGGGTTCTTGATATGTTTGGGATTGATTATTACACTTGCTTATATGGGATTTAAGTTCATACATAATCAGATAAGTAGTTTGGGTAAGTAGTCTGAAATGCGCACAATAAGCAGACATATAGTTTAAATAAGCAATCCCAAACAAGGCCTTAGTGCCTTGAGCTATAGGCCAATTTTAATACTCATAACTCAAAATTTCAGTTTAGTCTGGCACAAAGTTGCTGCATTTAGAAACAAAAATGTATGAAAAAAGTTGAAAGAATTGTAGCTTATTGGAAATGAGTTAGATCTAATTTGACCCAAAATGGAAGCAAACTTATATTCCTGAATCCTAATGTTTTTTTCTTCGAGGAGATCGAAATGAATGTTATTTTTTGCTAATTTTACTATATCCTACAAGAAACCTGACGAGCTTTATTGTCATCAGCAAACGGTTTCTGGGATCAGTCACATTTCATTTGGTGAAGAAGAATCAGTGTCTCCTAAACAGGCGCTTTCTGAAGCTAAGCAGCGGGAGCTAAGTGGTACATTAGATAACGAGTCAGACGCAAAATTGAAGAAGCAGTTTTCAAATGCAAAGAACAAGGAGCTCAGTGGAAATGACATATTTGCACCACCTCCTGAAATTAAACCTCGCCCATTAGGAGCTCGTGCATTGGCACTGAGAGAAAGTATAAGCATCGGTGAATCTCCATATTTACATGCTTAAACATACTAGAAGTAAAATGCCCAATCAAAGGGTGCATGCTACATCGGCATTTAGAAAGTTTCATGAATATGACGTTTGACTTAAAAATACTTAGAGCAGAGGTGGCAATATGGGTAGTTGGGTGTGTTAGGCAACAAGTCAAAATGGGTTTGGGGCCGAAATGCATTGGTTGTGTCCTGGTTGAAATGCACAATTTTGTTGGCAGGTTATTTTTGTTAAATTAGCATGGGTTACTTGTGATCACAAAACAATAGTATTACAATCCATATCTTTGGATAAAACACAACCCAAATGGACCCATTCACAATCAGATGGATCAAAATTGCACTTCTAATATTAAGTGTAATCTGATGATCTTTGAAATTAAAGACCATTCAAACTAGTAATACAAGTAGCTGAAGGTTCTACCTTTATTAACATATTCTTGTGAATTATGATGTCGGTTTGGCTTTCTTAAATGGATCTTAAATAATCATGAAAAGAACTGTTGTTTCACTTGTAAATATGTTACTTAGAATGTTGTACAGTCAGATTGCCTAATTCGTTAAATTGAGATTGAAGTATTAACCAACTTACTCACATACCGCTGGGCAAGAGGCCTTTTGTAATAAGCGCATAATTTATTTATGCAAAATATTACAACAGTCAAAATTATTTACTATCCATCTTTGTCCAGTCCTGTCTACTGGTACTAAAAAATGGGTTAACTCGAATTTACCATGTTCTTAACTTCCGTGTGTCTTTGTTTTATGGTTCCCATCTTAATTGATCCGGTATTCACATTTTGGCATCATATACACCATACGTTGGAGCAATGTTAAATGTCCCATTTAACCTTTACCCTATACTTCGCAGAAAAACGGTGAAGAACCCGTCAAGACAGCGAAGAAGATCCCAAGCCAGAAGTGCATTCTGGAAACAATATTTTCAAAGGTGACGAGCCTCCACCATCATCAGAAAAGTCATTAAGCTTTGCAAAGCTACGTGAAATGAGTGGAAGTAACATCTTTGCTGACGGGAAGGCAGAATCTAGAGACTATCTAGGCGGCGTTCGCAAGCCACCAGGCGGCGAGAGTAGCATTGCATTGGTGTAGGTTCTAACTCATTTGTTTTACAACATTATTATTCCGGAGTCGTTTTTTTTTTTGTTCAAGTGGTTAGTACTTGCCAATGACATTCATATGGATTCGAGTACCTGTTGGGGGTTATATCCCAGAACAGGGTTAAGACAATCAATGACAGTAGCAATACCACTAGGTGGTTACTGGATATCACTTGGAATCGTGTGATCACTTTCCAAAGTAAACTATTCGACCCTAATGCCTGGGTATCACGAATATCTACTTGGGATAAGACCAAATGCAGTTAGAGAATTAGGCACAATTCTATAACCCTTTCGCTAATAAGTGTTTACGTTTTGTGTGTGTGTCTCATGCATGTTCAGATCTCCTATATATAGGAGGTTACTCTTGAGCTATTCCAATGGAATTATGAGTATTAATCAGCCCATTAATAGCCTCATAATTATCCCCATTATAGCCGTTAGTGGTTACATGACCAATTAAACGTGGTCATAAAGAAGTTGTAACTGCCATTTAGCAGTACTTTCCATAAGCAGTACTTTCCACTAGCAGTACTTTCACTTGCAGTGGAAGTACAACCTATCAGTGGAAACACTGCTTATCAGTACTTTCATAGCACTTTCAGTGGATACACCACTTCAGTGGAAACACTGCCTATCAGTGGAAACACTGCTTATCAGTGGAAACCACAAGCAGTACTTTCCACAAGCAGTATTTTCACCAAGCAGTACTTTCACCAAGCAGTACTTTCACCAGTACTACCAATACAAACCACTATAAGAGTCAGGGAGTTCATGGACCTTATGGGTGTACACTCCGTACCTCCTAACCCATTGCAAGGTGTGAACTAATCCCACAAGTGCACTAAATTTTCCAACAATCCTCCCCAAATTTAGTTCACTTCCTTTGCATGAAAAATAAACATCAATCAAAACATGTGCATAAACGAAAATGTCCAGAGGATTGAATTTCCATCTTAGTAAATTACACGTTCAAATATTCGAGAATTAGGGTGTTCTAAGAATTGAACCCTTCAACCCATTTGAATACCTGAAGATAAAATACACACAAGTTTTCAAACACTTAACAACTCCTGACACTATACAAGCCATGTGTCCATATCCAAATTCATAAATGTTGTAAAAGCTAAAAGTCCAAAGCTTCCTGAAGCGGCAAAACTTCAACATTTACATAGGTGGTTCCTCTTTAGTCATGCTCCTGCCAAGCACTTTTTCAAAGAAAATTAACCATTAAGAAGTAAAGACTTCATCCTCCTTTCAGCAGGTTCTGAGCACAACCTTGGGATGTAAATAAAACATGTGCTCCAGTCCACTGAATGTTCAGCTTTCCACATTGAACTCAGCTCCTAAGTTTCCTCAGGAGGGAGTTGGGTGTCCTAGCATTCAGTGACTAAATTGGACTTAAACCCATCCCTTTAGCAGACTTTATAACCAAGTCTCTAGCCAGACCCTTCGTCAAGTGATCAGCTAAGTTCTGTTGAGATCTCACAAACTCTATAGATACCACTCCATTCATGATAAGCTCACGAATCATGCTATGCCTGACACCTAAGTGTCTAGACTTACCATTGTACATCTGGCTATAAGCCTTAGCCAATGTAGCTGCACTATCACACCAGATAGAAATAGGTGCTATAGGTTTAGGCCACAATGGAATCTCAAGAAGCAAGTTTTTCAACCATTCAGCTTCTTTACCAGCAGCTGCTAAGGCCACAAATTCAGATTCCATTGTTGAACTGGTGATGCAAGTTTGCTTCTTGGATGCCCAAGAAATTGCACCTCCACCAAGTAGGAATACCCAGCCACTGGTAGACGAATTGTCTTCAGTGTTACTGATCCAACTTGCATCAGTGTAACCTTCCAACACTGATGGGTAACCAGTATATGAGAGACTATAATCCATAGTTCTCTTCAAATACTTCAGTACCCTCTGAACTGCTTGCCAGTGATGAGCACTAGGATTACTAGTATACCTGCTCAATTTTCCCACTGCAAAACCAATATCAGGCCTTGTACAAGTCATGGCATACATCAGGCAGCCAATTACCCTAGAATACTCAAGTTGAGATATAGCCTTGCCATGATTAGGCATCAGCTTCTCACAAGTATCCATAGGTGTACTCACTGGAGTACAATCAAAGTAATTGAATTTCCTCAGTACCTTCTCAATATAATGAGACTGAGAGATAGAAATTCTATTACTTTCATGTTTAATCCTTATACCAAGGATAACATCAGCCTCCCCCATGTCTTTCATGGAGAACCTTGATGACAAAAATTCCTTTGTCAGGTCAACCTGATTTTGGTCAGTGCCAAAGATCAACATGTCATCAACATATAGACAAATGATGACTCCTTTACCAGATTCATCAAATTTGCTATATACACATTTGTCAGCTTGGTTAAGAACATAACCACTAGACAAAACCACTTCATCAAACTTTTGATGCCATTGCTTAGGTGCCTGCTTAAGTCCATAAAGAGACTTAATCAGTTTACACACCTTATTTTCATTTCCAGGCAAGATGAAGCCCTGAGGTTGGTTCATATAAACCTCCACTTCCAATTCACCATTCAAGAAAGCTGTTTTCACATCCATCTGATGAATAACCAGATTGTGAATAGATGCCATAGCAATCAGCAGTCTTATGGTACTGATACGAGCCACTGGGGCATAAGTATCAAAATAGTCTATTCCTGACTTTTGTTTAAAGCCCTGAATGACTAGTCTAGCCTTGAACTTTTCAATAGTTCCATCTACCTTCATTTTCCTTTTGAAAATCCATTTGCAACCCAGAGGTTTACAACCTGGTGGTAGATCAACCAACACCCAAGTGTTGTTGCCCATGATGGAATCCATCTCATCATTAATTGCTTCTTTCCAGAAAGCAATATCCTGGGACTTCATTGCTTCTTCAAATGTTTAGGGGTCATCCTCAACAATGAAGCAATAGGAGTATTGGTCTGAGACCTCATCCCTAGTACCTTCAACTAAGTATAGTTGAAACTCAGGTCCAAATGACTTTGGAGTCCTGGCCCTTTTGCTCTTCCTGAGCACAGGTTCAGGTTGCTGAACCACAACCTCATCAGGGACCACTGATGGTTCATCATCAGGGACCTCTGATACACCAGTGTCATGAGTTCCATTAGGAATCCTCTGACTTGGTCTAGGGACTGATGAGAATTTATTCTCATCAAAGTCTGCATCCCTTGATTCAATTATTGAGTTAACTGAAACATGTTCATTAGGTTCAATAACATAGAACCTAAAAGCCTTGGAATGCTCAGCATATCCAACAAAGATGCAGTCAATGCCTCTTTCACCCAAAGTCTTTTGCTTTGGATCAGGGAGTCTTACAACAGCCCTACAACCCCAAACCTTGAGATAGTTCAGGTTGGGTTTCCTTTTAGTCCAGAGTTCATAAGGGGTAACCTTGTTCCTTTTGTTTGGAACCCTATTTAATAAATAGCAAGATTTTAACATAGCTTCACCCCAGAACCCTTGACTCAGTCCTGCATAGGACAACATGGAATTAACCATCTCCTTCAGCACCCTGTTTTTCCTTTCAGAAATACCATTTTGCTGAGGAGTATAAGGGGCAGTTGTTTCATGGATTATTCCAACAGACTGAAAGTACTGAGTATCCATGTACTCACCTCCCCTATCAGTCCTTAATCTTTTGATCAAAGACCCAAGTTGTAATTCAACTTCAGTTTTAAACACTTTGAATTTATCTAATGCTTCATCCTTGGTATGTAATAGATAGACATAACAAAATCTAGAAGCATCATCAATAAATGTCACAAAGTACTTCTTATTCCCCAAAGAAGGAGTGGCATGCAAATCACACAGGTCACTGTGAATAAGCTCCAAGATCTTAGTCTCACGACTAACACCCTGAAAGGGTTTCTTGGTTATCTTGGTCAACATGCAAGTTTTACACTTTTCAGTGTCCATGTCAAAAGAAGGGATTAAACCATCCCTAGACATATCTTGCATCCTTTTATAGTGAACATGACCAAGTCTAGCATGCCAAAGGTTAGAATCACTCTGATCAAATGTGGTCACAAAAGCTGAAATAACACTGTCAGTGGTAATATTAAGCCTGAACATTTGATTACATAAATAACCAAAACCAATAAAAACACCACATTTAGAAAGAACAAATTTATCAGATTCAATAACTTGTTTATATCCATGATTATTCAAAACACTACTTGAAACCAAGTTTTTCCTTATATCAGGAACATGAATAACATTAAACAAAGTTACAATCTTTTCAGAACTAAACCTAAGATCTACACAACCACGACCATGCACCAAGGCTGTTGACTCATTTCCCATGTGAAGAATAGAACCATCATTCAGTGACTCATAAGTCTTGAACCAGCTTCTATCTTTACACACATGAACTGTTGCACCAGAGTCAACCCACCACGCAACATCATCATCCTGCACATAAAAAGATTCAGATACATATGTAACATAATAAATCTGAAAAGACTTATTAAACATATTCTGACCTTTCAGTGAGTTGGCTGAACCACCACTCCCTGAATCATTAGTGCCTGATCCATTGGCTTTACCACCAATTTTAACACATTTGCAGTCCCTTTTAATGTGACCAGTCTTGCCACATTTCCAACAAGTAGGTGTTGCCTTCTTGTTAGGATATGCCCTTGTGTTGTCATGATATTTGCGTTTGCCTTTGTTATCATTGTACCTGGTAGAGTTGTTATGCTCTACCATATTGACAACAGATGGTCCAGCAGCATTGCTACTCTTTGGCTTGTCATTATCCTGCACTTTGAGAGATTCCTCAATGTGCAGATGACTGCCCAACTCAACAAGAGTTAACTCCTCCTTCATATGTTTCAAGGTATGCTTGAAATCTTTCCATGAAGGAGGTAGTTTGTCAATGACACAAGAGACTTTGATAGCCTCATCCATGTTCATTTGGTGTTGTGTAAACCTTCCAAGTATTCCAAGAAGTTCATTGTATTGTTCCATAACTGGTCTTGAATCAGTCATTTTGTAATTTGTGAAATTACTAACAAGGAACTTCTTACTTGATGCATCCTCAGCCATATATTTGGCATCCAAGGAATCCCACAGTTCTTTGGAAGATTCAAAGTTCTGATAAATATCAAACAGAGAATCAGACATACCATTGAGAATAAGACCTCTACATATGTAGTCATTATTCTCCCACTTGCTCCTCCTCCTGATCTGCTCCACAGTAGCATCATCACCATCATCAGGAATTGGAGTAGTCAGCACATAGACCACACTCATGCTTGACAGCAAGAAGTGCATCTTCTTCTGCCACCTCCTAAAGTCCACCCCTTCAAACTTGTCCAGCTTAGCAAAGTTTGAAGCCATGTGTTTCATTGCAGCAGTTGCCATTGATTATCACAAAATAGTTTACTTTGATTGTTGGGGGTTATATCCCAGAACAGGGTTAAGACAATCAATGACAGTAGCAATACCACTAGGTGGTTACCGGATATCACTTGGAATCGTGTGATCACTTTCCAAAGTAAACTATTCGACCCTAATGCCTGGGTATCACGAATATCTACTTGGGATAAGACCAAATGCAGTTAGAGAATTAGGCACAATTCTATAACCATTTCGCTAATAAGTGTTTACGTTTTCTGTGTGTGTCTCATGCATGTTCAGATCTCCTATATATAGGAGGTTACTCTTGAGCTATTCCAATGGAATTATGAGTATTAATCGGCCCATTAATAGCCTCATAATTATCCCCATTATAGCCGTTAGTGGTTACATGACCAATTAAACGTGGTCATAAAGAAGTTGTAACTGCCATTTAGCAGTACTTTCCATAAGCAGTACTTTCCACTAGCAGTACTTTCACTTGCAGTGGAAGTACAACCTATCAGTGGAAACACTGCTTATCAGTACTTTCATAGCACTTTCAGTGGATACACCACTTCAGTGGAAACACTGCCTATCAGTGGAAACACTGCTTATCAGTGGAAACCACAAGCAGTACTTTCCACAAGCAGTACTTTCACCAAGCAGTACTTTCACCAGTACTACCAATACAAACCACTATAAGAGTCAGGGAGTTCATGGACCTTATGGGTGTACACTCCGTACCTCCTAACCCATTGCAAGGTGTGAACTAATCTCACAAGTGCACTAAATTTTCCAACAGTACCGTGGGTTTGTGGCTCTTTTTTTATCATTTGTTTCATTAAAGAGTATATGATAGCGTATGGACTAAGGTGTGCTATTTTTCTCTGATTAGGTTGGTTATGTTAATAATTATGTATTTCCCCTAGTTAACTGCTTGATATCGAGTCGAGTGTTTGTTTCTTTCTGGTCGGTAGTCGGTACAACAATGTTTGTGGAACATTTGATAAAACTATATTGCTGTTTTATAACATGAGTAAATTTGTATGGATCAAACTATATTGGTTGATATGAAAATTTGTTAGCTAATTATAACATCTAATTCTATCTTTTACTTTTTACCATTTTTTTTAATTCAACAATACGTCTGCTATATTTGAAGTTCTAAACAAGTTGCTACTAATTTTCAATTATAATAATAACCTGCACAAATTTTATAAGAAGTTCGTATTTATTCCGAATTTCTTTACGCATCAGCAAAGATGCTAATCTCTTTTGGGAACCATTGAATTCCAAAAGAACAAGATTTCACATTGAATGGATGTGGGGGGATTGGAACATAAACTTGCTGAGATGCTTGTATGTAAACCGAGGGTCGCCAAGCCCCATTGGAGCTATGAGCTATTAATGGAGTTAAATGTGAAAACATATGGTTAAAGTTGTAAATGTTCTATAGTAAAAGGGGAAGAAAAGAATAATCCAAATTTATGAAATGACCATTATGCCCTTTAACTAAAAACAAAAAGGACAACAAATAACGGGGTTGACTAACGGAAAACGGGTCAAGAGGCCAAAAGGGACCAGTTTAGCCTCCAGCTCTAACGATGAAAACGCTCAAGTTTGTCCCATTGTGATGCGCATGTACAATTTTAGGGACCAACAGTGTATTTTAGTCTAGTTTATGAAAGGGAGGTGATTTGCACACTCCACCAATTTATTTTCACACTCATGACATTTATATCTTTAATATTTTTGTTTTGATTTCACACTCCACTAAATGATATAGGGATATAAATGTCATGACATAAACTTTTTAAGTGTGCAAATCAATAGATGAAGTGTGCAAATCACTTTAAAATCTTTTGTAAATTAGAAGATTTTATAAGATGAGCAAATAAAAATAATATTCTAGAGAGGTGAGAAGAGCTTGTATTTTATATATTTTTTGTAACATTAGTGAGTAACAGGGAAAAATTTAGAATATATGCAAGTCCGATTTGATTTTCTTTCTAGTTTTACAATAATAAGTTGTAACTACAATTAATTCAACAAACACTTATATGACAAAAAACTCTAAATTATAGCTTCTTGTATACGCTTCAGCTCCTACACCAATCACACTTTTAAAAGTTAGCTTATAAAATACTTTTTGTTTTATCACATGAGTTTTTGAAAGCTTATATCTGATAAAGGTTTCTATAAGATCAAGCAAATAGCAATGGCCGCTTAGACTAAGTAAAACTTAAAAGGAAAATTTTGAAAGTAGACCTTAAATTTTCAAAAATTCAAAATAAATTGAACGACTGGGCAACTTGTACAACCCAACCATAAGTCAACAAGTGTCAAAATATGATACGTGAATTATTTTTTTATTCGGTTGGCTAAGACTCGTGTCAAATGTAGACAAAGGTTGCCTCAAACAAGAGTCGCCCCCGATTTATTTTGGACTTTTAAAAAGTAGGGGTAGAAAGTGATATGTATTAGGGTGACCAATCTATTTTCGGGATTTTCCCAACTTTTAGTTAGTCAAATTGTATAAAGAGTATTATATGCTTCAATGAACTAAAGGGTGTTTGTCTTCAAGGTTTCGGACCTTATTAGCTTATTTAGTCAATATAAGAATATTTGACTATTTAGATAAGTTGAGTGTATGTGTTTACATACAACTATGACTTGTGTTTATTTGAAAAATGTCATAGCAAAAGAAATTTTTTCTCCTGGGTAGAGGTGTGGAACTTTCTTTGCCAAGTATGTTAGACATTCACGTTAGCATGATATCAACTTTTATCCCTTTCATATCTTGCCAAAAGAGTTTGCAACACATTCTTTATCCCTCAACTTTTTCATTTATAAATACCTCTGATGTACACACAACACACACACCAAAAGCTAGTGCTAAACAAAGGAGAGTGGGGTAGCCATGCCACATGGCATCAAAAGTTGGCAGCAAACAAAAGAGAGGAGCAGTGTCTTTTGTGCTTGCATGACAAATTGGCAAAATGCTCTTGCCGTGCTGCTAAAAAAACTCTACACCCGCCTGCCTCAAATCCAATGTAATTTCACATACACTTAGAGTGAAAGGTGCAGTTGCACCGTATAACTATTATAGGTGTCGCTACGTCAGCATGTACCCTATGACACTCCCATAACATAAAAATCCTCCTTAAGAAAATTTCTATAACATACTACTATAAATACCCACTAACTCAAGAAAAAAAAAAGAAAAAAGAAATGCATAACGAATGTAAAGGGAATGGCGATGACACATATAACACAAAGGGACGATGCAGTATAATAGTTATAAGAACCACTACACCGTGTGCTCTTACACATTCTTTAGGTCATTTATCATCAATAGCCAGTACAAATACTTGGGCTTACCCACTAATAAGCTTATAAAATCACTTATAAAGTTCTTTCATAAGCACGAGTTGCCTATAAACTTATTTCACAAGCCATAAGCTTACGCCCAAATTGTAAGCTTAAACAAACATCCATTAAAATTTAACTGTTGTGAAATAAATGTTTTAATCGTCATCTCAACTTATTTGTCCATTTCCATTTTTTTGTTCTTTTTTTTTTGAAAAGATTGATATTATAAACAAAGGAACTACAAAAAGAGACCTCACAAGCCAAGGGCGGAACTATACAAAGAAAACCAAACGGGCAAAAAGCCACAACCCAACAAACTAAAAAAAAACACAAACTATACAAAGCAACTGTTGCGATTTTAGAACTAAGTTAACCATTAACCTCTACGAGTACGCAGCGGATATGGATCTAGTATTTCCAATTAGGTTAAACACGTAATTAATAAACTATTAATTAATAAAAAATTAATTAATAAAAGGGATAAAAGAAAACCTAATCTTGCTTGGCAATTGGACTTTAGTAACGAACAAGAAACCAATACAAAACCCGAGTATCAAAGATAGATACCTCAATGAGTATCACACACAAACCCGATAACGTATACGTTCGATATATGGCTAGTCGAGAACGTAATTAAAACCCAATCAACAAATTGACCACTTGAATAATCTACGAACAGAAAACCACCATGAAAACAGCTTGCTTTCCTAATCCGAGAATGAAACAGTTGAGAAACTATTTTTCAGCTTATACCCGATATCGGATAAGTGTTATCCGATATCTACCCTCTTTTGTCCGAGAAGTAGTACACGACCAGGAACCTTCACTTGTTGTTGTTCGATTACTTAGGAACCAACAATGAAAACCAAACTTGCAAACCTTAAACAAATGAATCAAGTACAAGTCTAAGATTTAACAAACAAACTCAAAACCTTAATCGACTAACAAGAAGTCGACTAGGAATATTGGAAGCAGAAACTGTGGATCGGTTTTAGGTATTGTTTAGGATAGATTATATGTACAATTGAAGAGGGATGAGTGTGTTTATATAGCCAAGGAAACCGACGCTAAGATGGGTTGATTTCTTGGTCGACAAGCTTGAAACCCAAGCCAAAATTTCCCTCCTTTTTTCCTCTTGCCCGATCATCAAATTACAAGGCCCAAGCATCTATTATTCCACCCAACTTGGAACTCATAACAAGCCCATGGGTCAAAACAGTGATCGGGTCAATGTAATTTAAGTATAAAAAAGGTTCTACATGTATACTCGTGTTTATCGTGTGTGCCCCAATTGGCTCACACACTCTTAGGCGTTTTGTCGTGTTTTCAACTTCCACAAACCAACAGCTCCCACTTGGGAGTTGGTGTGTCGAATGGCACACAAAACTAACGACGGAGACGCCTAGCAAACACTCTCACTCGCTTTTTAACTAAAAGTGTCTGAGAGAATAGTTTCGTAAAAGTTTCTCAGTAGCATGATCATTTAATGTCTTGCTTTAATCATCCTTTATTATAGATACCGTCAAACCATGGATAATGGATCTTTAATCATTCCATATAGTTTAACCATTTAGAATCTCATTATATATTTTACTTCAGATATACCAAATGTAATCAAGTATCATCTTGCATTACCCTTTGGGTCTGGCCAGACAGTTATCTGATTAAATCTGGAGTGGCGCCATGGTATCTTTATGCACATATGAAGTGGAGTAACAAATCCTTTATTGACTACAAGTGTTGTGGATGCTGCTTCACATCACTCAGAAATATAGCCTTTATAACTACCTTATTCAGATAGCGTTTTGCGTATACTTACAAAAAATGATATCCACACATAACAGAACTTACTTGCATCTGAAGTCTAAGGACGAAGATAACAAACCATTTTCAATATTTTACTTATGACAAGGATCCAAAAGTAAATGTTTGAAAGTTGGGGAATCCAATATGCATCTCTAGTGAAAACATATGAGTTTGGCGGGAACAATCCGAATTCTCGTTAGGATTATAACCAACACTCACATTTTCCTTATCATAACAATATTCCCATATTGTTAACCGAAAATGGACATATTTAGAATGATAAATCATTTCATGGATTAAACATGCAAATATGGAATAACAGATTATATGAATATAATAACAAATACCTCGTATATTTATTAATCAGAAAATAATAACTGTCTTACAATTCTAAATTATCCAAATACTAATTAACACACAGTTTACATGAGACTACTAGCAGGTTCCAAACCTATATTTCTAGTCAATTTAGAATGCTTAGGGAACTTCAAAGCTTTCATAAATGGATCAACTAGATTGTCATCTGTGTGAACTTTTAATATCTTCACATCGCCCATTTCAATGGTCTCTCGAAGATAATGAACTTTAGCACGATAATGTCTAGCACCTTTAGTGATTCCACTTTCATTAGCTATAGTAATGGCTCCTGTATTATCACAATACGTATTTATGGGTTCTTCAATTGTGGGAACAATGTTCAACCCAGAAATGAATTTACGAATCCATACAGCCTCTTTTGATGCATCACAAGCATCAATATACTCAGCTTCAGCAGATGAAGTAGCAAAGATACCTTGCTTTGTGTTTTCCAATCAACAACACCTCCATTAAGAATAAATACATATTCAGTCTGAGATTTAAAGTCGTCAACATCTATCAGATATCCAGCATCAGTGTAGCAAGAAACCCTGAGTTCTTGTTCATCCTTTCCTCCATAGATCAGAAACATATCCTTAGTATTGCGTAAATACTTAAGAATACTTTTCACGGGAGTCCAGTGAAGTTCACCTGGATTCTATTGAAATCGGCTTGTCACATTCTGTGCGAACGCAACATCAAGACGAGTACATCTCACAACATACATAATAGAACCTATAGCAGAAGCGTAAGGAACTCTTTGCATGCGCTCTTTCTGAGCAGGTGTTTCAGCACCTTGTAACTTACTTAATTTTGGCTCTTCTTATTGGGATCGTGCCACGTTTGGAGTTCTCCATACAAAATCTCTTCAAGATTTTCTCAATGTAAGCACTTTGACTCAAACCAATTAATTGTCTAAATCTGTCTCGATAGATCTTGTTTCCAAGAATATATGCAGCTTCTCCTAAATCTTTCATGGCGAAACATCTTCCAAGATAGGATTTTACATCTTGTAACATTGGAATATTGTTTCCCATAAGCAATATGTCATCAACATATAGAATTAGGAAAACATAACTCCCACTAGCTTTCTGATATACACATGGCTCATCTTGATTTTGAGAAAATCCAAATTTCTTGATCTCATCATCAAAATGTTTATTCTATTACCTCGATGCTTGCTTAAGTCCATAAATGGAACGCTTGAGCTTGCATACACGGTTGGGATATTTTGGATTAGCAAAACCCTTAGGTTGCTCCATATAGACCTCTTCGTAAAGATGTCCTTTGAGGAAGGCGGTTTTGACGTCTATTTGCCATATCTCAAAGTTATAGTATGCAGCTATGGCTATGAGAATCCTTATAGCTCTAATGTGTGCTACAGGAGAAAAGGTTTCTTCATAATCAATCCCATAGGTTTGAGTGAAGCCCTTTGCTACGAGACGAGCTTTAAAGGTGTATACCTTACCATCCATGTCAGTCTTCTTCTTGAAGAGCCACTTGCTGCCAACTGTCTTGCATTTAGGAGGAAGCTCAACTAAGACCCAAACATCATTGTCTTTCATGGATTGCATTTCCACATTCATTGCATCAAGCCATTTCTTGAATTTAGGATCCAACAATGCAGCTTTATAGTTATTGGGTTCACCAAGATCCCCTAACTCATGTTCCTCAGCGTCAATATATAAACACATATGGTCAGGAGCACAGCGTGTCTTATTGGAATTTCGAATAGGAACAATATCACTTTGAGGTTCTTCAATTTCTTGATCCTCCTCATCGTGATGAATGCTAGTATCTAAAGAAGGATTTGTATCTTCTTCTTGAATTAATTCAAGATCATCTAAACTCCCACTTGCTTTAAGATCCATAAGATCATTCTCAAAGAACTCAGCATTCCGAGCAACAATAACTTTGTTCTCAGATGGAAGATAGAAAGAATATCCCATAGTTTCCTTAGGGTATCCTACAAAGATACCTTTAACATCTCTAGCTTCAAGTTTGTCATGTTTGGTAAGTGTATCACGCTTAGCAAGTGCCTCACAACCCCAAAATTTGAAGTAAGATAGCTTAGGGACTTGCCCATGCCATACTTCGTATGGTGTCTTTTCAACCTTGTTAGTTGGAACCATATTGAAAATTCGTGCAGAAAACTCAAGGGCATAATCCCAAAAGGACTTTGGAAGAGTAGTTTGTTTCATCATAGAACGCACCATGTCAAGCAGGGTTCGATTTCTCCTCCAGATACACCATTGTGTTGTGTAGTTTAAGGAGGAGTTCGATGGGCAATAATCCCATGCTCCTTAAGATGATCCAAAAACTCTTGACTCATATATTCACCTCCACGATCAGAACATAGTGATTTTATGGTCTTCCCGAGTTGATTTTCTACTTCCTTTTGAAATACCTTAAATGTTTCAAACACTTCATGTTTATGTTTCAGCAAGTAAACACAACCATACCGACTGTAGTCGTCAGTGAAAGTCACAAAGTAATTTTCTCCTTGTCTTGATGTGATTTGTTGATACAAAAGTTGGACGTTCCTTGTTTGGACTCCGATTCCGTATCAATTGGATCTTAATGCTTGAGACCTACGCACTAAGAAAACAGAAAACACCGTTAGGCTTACTGTGGGATCGTCTCCCACGATTATCCTCCGGCGTGAGAGTAAGTAATCGGTTTTAGGGTTTAGTTAAGAGTTAGGATTATTAGATCGTACCTTAAATGAGGACTAGGATGCCCTTTATATACACACGAAACCCTTATTGATTTCGTGTTCCCCAAGCTTCGACGTATCCCGCCTAAGTCGGCTATTAAACGTTTATCTTCAAAGATAAGAGATATCCGATATCATATGCCATAAATAACTTGGGTTTGGGCCCTCGTGAGCCCAAACCGTTATCGGTTTAGCCCAGTCGTGCTGGGCTCGCTAGTAGCGGTCATTGGTCGGTTTCGTGACCCGAATGCGGACTATACGTCATCATGATTCAAAATGGGCCACATACATCTGAGTGTATAAGTCCAAGTAAATCTTTAGCCCTTTCTACTTGATGTGAATAAGGTTTTCTAGCCATCTTACCAGACATAAAAGACAAGCACTTTTCAAGAGACTTAATGTCAAATGAGTTGAGAAGTCCATCGTGTTGTAACTTCTCCATGCGTTTCTTGCTAATGTGTCCAAGACAACCATGCCACAAGAGAGCAGAGTCCAAGTTTGACTTGGATCTTTTATTGCTTACAGCAAACATAGAACTTTCATTTGTATTCGAACAAGACATTTCAATTTCATAAATACCATTACGAGGAATAGCAGTAAACTAAACAACGTTATTCTTAGTAACTGAAATATAATTATTCGATTCAAAACGGTTAATAAAACCATCGTCATACAAACGAGAAACTAAAATAATCCCCCTAGTAATAGAGGGAGCATAATGACAATCATTTAAAACAATAACTAATCTGCTAGGGAGAGATAAATGATAAATTCCAATAGCTTCAACTTCTGCCCGTTGACCATTGCCCACGTAAAGACTTAAAGCTCCTGGCTTCAGCTTCCCACTGCCCCTTAGACACCGAGTATTATTACAGATGTGGGTACCACAACCAGTGTCATATACTAAGGATGATTTAGGGAAAGAGTAGAATTCTATACTGAAAATACCTGAATAACTAGTTGCAAGAGACTGTTTCTTCTTTTTCATTAACTCGGTGAGATACTGGGGACAATTCCTTCTCCAATGTCCTGTCTCACCATACTGGTGATAGGTAGCGTCCTTCGCTGGATTATCCTTCTTGGGTGGTGGAGGAATCTTGGATTTGGATTTAGAAGAAGAAACATTGTATGGCTTATACTCAGTAGCATAACCAAACTTGTTGTTTCCATTTCCATGATTCCCTTTAGTAGCCTTAAACGATTTATTCTTTTTGTGGTTTTTCTAGACCTTACCACCACCCCCACGTACATAATGTAGTGCAGGTGCAACATCTTTCTTTGGTAACGTCTGTTCATGTTGTTTAAGCAAAGCATGTAGCTCATTCACAGTCTTCCTCATGCTGTGCATATTAAAGTTCTACACAAACGTAATGTACTCTTTAGAAAGACCGATGAGGATCAAACTAACTCCATAGTTTAGAGTAACTGGGTGACCAAGAGGTTCCAAATTGTCAATGTAGCTCTTCATCTTGAGAACATATGAGCTAACCGATTGACCCTCTTCCTGCTTGCAAGCGTGGAATTCACGTGCAGTTTGTAGAAGCTATTGTTCTGCTTGTTGAGAGAACATAGACTTCAACTCCTGAAGCATGTCATAAGCACCAAGATGAGTTAGATTTTTTTGGATCTTTATCTCCATGGTCATGAGCATGAAGGAAACTATGTCCTTTGAACCTTTGACCCAAGCAGTATGAGCTGCAAGAGCCTCAGGGTGCAAAGGGTGGCCAGGAATAGTAACAGGTGTTGCAGGTATAGGATGCTCCAGATAAGTTTCCTTATCTTCAGCTGATAGTATAATGCGAACCTAGCGATACAAATCAATAAAATTAGGTCCAGTTAGTTTTTGTTTCTCAAAGAAACTCCTGAGTACCGAACTGTTTCCGACTGAAGTAGTCATCTACAATTGAAAAGTTCAAATAATTAGTATTTTCAATAATTACATTCCTAAAAGAATTAACTACCCAATTAATTACTAATAATACAAAGATCCATCGTGCACTCCCACTTAATTACCATAGGTCTGACCAGTGCGTAAAAAATATGACAAGAGGTAAGCGACGAGCGTTAATTGCATAATGCAACTTTAGACTTTATGAGACTGTTTAAGGCATTAGTATCAAGTAATAATGTCAAAAGCATGTTTAGTTCTCATCTTATGCCTCGGGTTCAAGGTCTGACCAAGCCAGCTCGAGATAAGTCGACCAATTATGAACGTGTAAAAATAACCAAAGGTCTAACCAAAGCGAAATAATGTCAAAAGCATTAGTATCAAGTAATAATTTCAAAAGCATGTTTTTGTAGAAAACGTCATCCTGAGCAACTTTCGTGTTTTACACTTTTTCTGATTCGGACCAAAAAAGGATCAAAACCTCGTTTTAAAATTGTTTCGGCAAGCTTTCTTGTTCCAGCACTATATTTGCCTCTAGTAACACTTAACTAGGCATAACTTTTTAAACCCAAGTACTTTTTAAGTGATTCAAAAGCCCAAGTTTTAGTTTTTACTTCCTCTAACAGCTTCTCAAGCTTAATCAAGTCCAAAGTCCAAAGTTTACTGAGATGAGCAGTTTAATCAATCTTTGGGACTGTTGCAGAATTCAGGTTTATAAAACCTACCTAAGGCTTGTTCTAGCTTCTTTTCATGTTACAAACTTCGTGTACAACATCAATCATGCCATATTACATATACTACTTATATCAAATTATATCCAATAATAATAGAGATTATTACAACCATATTGAATGAATATGAAAATAAACTCAAACCTTACAAAGGATTTGGTTGGAAAGTTACAAGAATAATCAATCCTAAATTCTTCTAAGCTTCAACACACCTCTTGAACCTTTTCACCACTTGATTCTAACCCTTTATAATCACCCAATAATTGTCTTAATCTCAGCCCTTGAACCCTTTATTATCTCTTAATTCAAGCAATGAATCACCAAGACAACTCTTGAACTAAGTTGGAAACACTTAAGCCTTTATCTTCCTTGTATAACTTGAATCTTGAAATCAAACTATGGAGATGATATGATGATGGTGATGTACGGTGGGAGAGGGAGAGACCAAAAGATATATGTCTCTTATTTGCAAGGGTACTTAGTGATGAAAAATGTGATTTAAAGTTATCTATATCCCATAGATAATACACGTGTCTAATTCATGTGTAGTTAAACTTTGTATGAGACATGTGTTTTGTGACACACCTAATACGTCCCACCTCATGCTTAAGGTGTGAGATACATGGCTTCTTTGCTAAGTATAGTTTCTACGGGATATAGTTTGGTCCCGGTAATTACTAGTGTTAAGCCCTTAAGTCACGAAACTTAAAATTGGGTAACGTAAAAATATAATACTTACAAAAATGTTAAAACTTATCAATATACTCCAACTAGGTATATTAAAAGTGTGATAAGTCTAATAGGTTGCGTTTATGTTGTTAAAACCTAAGTTCGAGCACGCGTATTACGTAAAGAGTATAATGTTTACGTAAAAATAACAAAGTGGCAATAGTTCATATAAAATAGGACTATTGGTGAAAATAGAGTATTTTAAACACTTAGACTTATCGTAGTCTTGTGTTGACCACGAGGAAAGTTTACACAATTAAACTTTCGTAATTAATAAAGTAACAACTTTAAATAATTATTTATACTCATAGGTGAACAAAGAAATGTTCAGAGTGTAATAATTCGAAACAAAGTGAATTATTTAACTTGGGAAATTAACGGTTACTACCAGTTACAGTATTTGCTTTTACGTTATAGTAAAAGTCAAATAGTCAAAAGTCAAAGTCTAAGGGCAATTTAGTCATTTTGCCTTATGAAAATTTACGAGTTGCTACATACGGCGTAACTCTTTTTATATTTACGCCGTAACCAGATCTGGCCTATAAATACTCCACGATTTCCAGCATTTTAAATCATCCCATTTCACACACAACAATCAGAGAACGTGAGAAGAAGTCGAAGGCAGATCTAGAGGAGCATACGGAGCTATCTCCAAGGGAGAAATCACTCCCCTGCGATAAGCATTAGCTTTTTGTCTTTTCTTTACTTTCAATTCATGTATTTCATAACATTAAACATTTAATTGATAGTTATGGTTAATATGAGCGGCTAAGCACCTCTTGGTGCTGGCCTAGGTATGTTTCCTTAATTGTTTTTTTTTGCGTTTACATTGCTTCCGTATAATTATTTCTAAGTGTATGCATGCATAGTTTATTGGTGGCTACCCTTGTTTCGGTAGTTTTGAATGGCGGTAGCGGCTAGTTGCTTAGGAGATATGACCAACTGACCCTAAGTGAGTAGACTGAGATGGGAAGGGTAAGATATGACCAACTGACGACCCTTTCTACTTGTGTGATTTGACCAACTGATAACCTACCGTTTGGATGAACTTAAGATGTAGGGGGTGAGTGTTTAAGATGCTAGCGCCGGGGCACTCACTATTATGAATCTAGCATGTAGCGGTGCTTAATGACTTAGCTCAGGGGACCAGGAACAACTGGACTTATGAGGGGACACATGACTTCTCCAGTGGTACCCTTTGCTGATAGGTTAGGACTAACTGACTAAATGTTGTCCTCTCGACTTTGACCCCACCTGAAGTAATTGGAAGTAATTAGATGTAAATATTACTAGTTTGGATGAGTAACTAGGTTAGCACCACTCTCCTCTATTGATCACATCCTTTGCCTTTATTTGCTTTAGTAGTTAATTCTATATCAAAATCATATTAAAATCTGTGACACCTAGACTTAGTATAAATCCACACACATAGCTCTTGGGACGACCTCGGTTTTACTGAATACTACACTACACACGACCGGGTACACTGCCCGTTAGTGCATTAGGGTAGACCATAGGTATAATGAGACTTATAAATATTAAAACCTGGTCAGTAAAACCTACATCAACTTCCTTTTCAATGAGCAAGCTTTACAACCCATTAGGCAGTGTACCTAATCGTTGCAGTGTAGTATGGGTAAGCCCAGGGAATTGATCGTTCTTTAGGGGAATAGAGATGCTAGTAGACATGTATGACGAGAAGGTGAGGTTGAGAGTGCTTTTTTTTAGCTTTTTATATTTTATAGAAAACAAGTAAAATTCCGGGGTATAGGAGTGGGGGTGGTACTTCTACCAATTTTCCCTAGTTATCTCTTATTGGTCAATTGAATTGTCACATCCTCATTCTAATTGGTGCATTGTATTCCGTGTTACTCTCCTCTAGACTATCCGGGATCCCCAAGTACCGTAGTATCTCCCCCGAATACTCTATTATCCTAAAGCTACAAATCACGCAATAAACACAGCGATGGTTCAAGTGCACTCTCAAGCTTTGTACTATTTAGGATGTTCAGGCTTGCAACAGTTAAAGAAGAATCCAGTTTTCCTTACTCTAGCGTCTACCAATTAAACAAGAGACAACCTAATAATAATCAACAACTAGGTTTCATATATCTAAGCAAACACGATAATAATTTAGCAACTCATGATAGATAAGCATGCACACACACAAACAATTGAACATAGGATAAAAACGATGATATAATGGATTAACAAACTTATCTTTAGGTGTAAAGAAGGGTTTGGAACCCTAAAATACTACCCAAGTCGGACTATTAACGAACCAGGGTTTGCTTTCCCAAATACTACTCTTTAAATGCAGAAAAATCGAAGTCTATATAGTAGATTTACAAATGCGACGGTTTCGCCTTTTGATGGTGACACCGTGTGGTCGCCGTCATTAGGGTTTTATTTGGGCCAATTCATTGTTGGGACGACATCAGTTGAGGAAGTGTGACGCCATTTGGCTTCAATAAGGACGTTGTCTTGGAATGGGTCTTGGTCGTCTGGTGTAAAATAAAGAGTGTGACGCCCTCCAGAAATAAAGGGTGACGCCGTCATGTTGTAGAACCAAAATCACGTCTGAGCCGTCGCTTGAAATTTTATTAGAAAACCTCCTTAGCGACAACGTCGCCCTTTGGGTTCGGACGCCGTCAGGTGCAGAAATGAGCCTTATTTCTTAACTTTGTTGTTTTCTTCATGTTTTCGCTCCTTTTCATCCAAATATGCTTAATTCTAGCATTTTACTTCCAAAAGACCTAAAATGTGAACAGGAACAATTTTAAGTAGTAACGGATGTAAAATGTATCGATTTAGGGCTTAGATGACCCCCTAAAAACGTATGTTTTAAATCCTTATCAGTGTATGGCGGCGCAAACAAGCCACGATAAACTCAATATGTAATCAAAGCACATGCATTAATAAACCAAATAAACATCAAATATACTTTAGTCGATGGGAGAGCAGATTAAATGTGAGTCATATGGCGGTGATAAGGCACACAATCCTGATGGATTAAAGAATACTAATACAAATAAACGAATCTAATTATGAATTAAAGTACTAGCATGGCCTACTTATTCCTCTGAATTATTCTTCTGGTTGTGTCTAGTGTGGTCTGGTCGTCGCCCTTTGTGGTGCTCTCTTCTGTTTTCTGGTCTCTTTCTTTTTTTATATGGGCAGTAGATCCAGTATTTATACATTCTGGAAACGTCATCGATACGGCGTATCAGTTTACTCGATACGTCGTATCTAGGTAACTTCGCGTGGGGTCCAATATTATTTTATTCTGGAATATTCGTACACTGCCATAAGATACGGCGGATCTTCAGTCTTCATACGACGCATGTATCTTTTAATCTTGGAATTACTTGGTGAAGTCTTCAGGTTGATACGGCGCATGTAAAAGATTTTATGTGGCGTATCTTGAGCAGATAAGTCAGATCTCTGTGTTGACCAAGGTTTCATATACGGCGCATGGAAGAATTCCATGTGGCGTATTCTTCAAAATCAGGCAATGGTCTTCCTATTCGTCTAAGTGTTGATGTACGGCGTATCTATCTAGAATGATACGGCGTATCTTCCTTCACTTTAGCAAACGTTTCCAATATAATCCGTTTTTCTCCATTTTACGTCAAAAATAGCTAACTTTCACAAAATGCTTGTTTTCAACTGAGATTTACAAAAGTAAGCAATTAAGTATCAATTCTCATATAAAATAATATAAAACAAGCAATATACGTAGGATAAATGATGATATAGCTATGTACTTATTTGATGTCATCAACACTTTTGAATAATAATTGATTTATGATCCTCATTATGCATAATAGTAAGCGCTATATTGTTTGTAAACTAATTTATCGACGTCGTTTTTTTCGATTCCATATGATTTTAGACATCATAGAATTTATTGATATCTCATTAGCTATCATAGAATTTATTGATATCTCATTAGCTATCTTAGGTTCATGTTTTTTTCGATTCCATATGATTTTAGACATCATAGAATTTATTGATATCTCATTAGCTACCTTGACTAACCATCTTATTTTCATGCTTCATGTTTTTCACCGAGGATTTTATTTAGAATTGATTAGTCTATCATGCTTGAGGCATGTCAAAACAAACAATGTTCTTGAGGGACAAAGTATAACTTGGAGCATGAGTATCTGAAATATTTTTGCTCAATGTATATGTATGGCTACTGGATTACCCAATGAATTATAATTTCATAATATTTCTTGGCAGGATCAATATAAGATGACGATTCATTCTGAATTTGCAGCTACTTTTCTCTCCCTTTGAAGGAATTATCCTTCTTCTATATCTCATATATGTGCATTTAGGTGGAGTGATTTGAGTATGTATTGCACAAAAAGATAATCATATGGGAGATACTTGGTTTCTAACCAAAACCAATTATGAAGAGGGGGGGGGGGGGTTATAATGACATTTTGGCATGATGCCACTTTAGTTGTTGTGTGTATTATAGTATGACACCTATAACAACAAAGAGTGTTTCTCTCGTTATCATTGAATAATTTAGAAGTAATTCATCGCATATTCACAATGAAATACTTACTCTGGAATGTTACGCTCGCATTTTATTTAGTCGAGCTATTAATCATGCAAAATTGAGGTTGTGATTTTGATTACCATATAGACGACGCATCGATTTTAAACTCTAAATGGTGCATACGGTGGATGTGTATGCCTACATATATCCACTTGTTTTCTTTCCAGAAAAATTGAAGGATTGAGTCCCCAATCTAGTTGATAGATGAATAATCAACTTCTTTTGAGCGATAATAAATTAGATTGAAGAATCTATTCTTTTTTTAATTTTCGCATCATTAATTACTCATGATGGTGTAACTGGTCAAGCCAGGAAAAAAATATTATAATCATGACCCATAAACTTATGTTATGTCTAGTGATTATCTTTCATAATATATGTATAATGCATGACGAGGAAGATACAAAAGAATATAATGCATTCTTTGTATTAAATTTCGTTCCTCATGACAAATTTTATAATTTCTTTTATGGAGCATTCATGAAAATCTTAGATAGTGTTAGCATAGATTCTTACTTCTATGAAGATAGTATGTAATTTATTTGACACACTTGTATTTTGCATACATGGCATATTCATTTGCTCTATTCTTGTTTTGCCACTGCTAGTGGTTTGTGATTTTTCATATTACTTCGACCATATCTTTGACTATGATATATGATCTTTAGACATTTATCATTATATATAATCAGTAATCACATTCACTTGAGGAAATGAAGATCTTATTTTGATCATTTTTATCACATTCACTTAAGGGAGTGGAGATCTCTACGTTGATCATTATATTATTGCATTCTCACGAGGAATGAAGATATTAATTATGTTGATCATTTAATCGTTATTATTGTCACATTCATTATCCTTATTGTTGCCACATTATACTCAAAAGTACTTTATCTAAATAAAAGACATTGATTAAGTTATTATATGTATGGACATGCGGTTTCTCAAACCTTACTAAATAAATTGCCAAAAATAAGTAAATCATTTTCGTTATTTATAACTTATACTTATTAACAAAAAACTAAAATTTAGCATTCACGATTTACATTGAGGAGGAATTTGTCTAAACATATTGACATTAAAATACATTGAGGAGGAATTTGTCTTAACATTGGCTAACGAATAATTTTTACGAATGCTTTTATTATTGGGCTACCAGGACCATCTGCTATATCCGAAATGCCCCTGACAGCTCATGGCCCCACCATGTTGTGATAGAGGTGGGAGGTCTAGCAACATACTCAATTTTGTGACGTCTTCTTGCTGTAAATCTCCATCACAAATTAGTCTTGCACCACACTCTTTCACTTCAACATCTTCATTATTCTCTTCGAAACTAAATGTTACAAAATTCTTTGCTTTCTTCCATTCACCCCGTATATCCCTTGTATAATGCAACCATATATATGAATCTCGGATTCCTATCACCTTATTCTTAAAATAATCTTTAATAAAAACTGGAATGAAACTTTTTGGAATGAGATGAGCTCCATCAAAGTTCTTTATAGAGTATCCTTCAAGTTTACATGGCTTTTTTCTCTTAAAAATAACACAAGTTCCATATCCCCTCTTCTTATTGAAGCCCCAATCTGATCGCAATTCGACCTTTACATGATTTCCCATACTTTCATTTGTAAACCACTCTGGAATGCTATTCCCATGATATACTATATGTAGGGGATATAGGGTAATAACGAACACCAGTGGATATACTTAATCTCTGAAAGGCGTGTAATCACTTTCAGATCAAATCAATTTGGCGGTTCTACCAAATTATTCAATCGGATACAATTCAGAGAATGAGAATTTTCTGTATGTGTGTGTCTGAGATATCAGAACCAGTTAAAGTAAAATAACGACCAAATAACCATATATAATGAAGATACGGGATAACTGCCAAAGGCAGTTTTAGGGTTTCCAAGTTGTCAAGTTATGTCCCTTCAATTTCCGAAAATTAATCTGCTGAGAAACATAACTTCAGCAGAATCATAATACTTCAGCAGAATCACACTACTTCAGCAGAAATGAAAATTCAGCTCGACCCCAGCCAGGGGCTCTGCCCCTTGGACCCTGCCAGGGGCTGCCGCCCCTTGGACCCTGCTACCAGGGGCGCTGCCCCCGGACCCCCGTCCCTTAGGGGCTTCACCCCTAAGATCATAATAAATTCAAGTAGGTGTGCACTCCGCACCACCAAACCTAAATGATGTATTATTATGATGAAATTGGTCAAAACAAGTTAATCCAATTACACTAAAATATCCAACACTATATCTAAAGATTCATTGCCAATCTCATGCAAGAAGAATTCACATATGTTAGTCTGGAAACCCAAAAGCCCAAAGAAAGCGGAAAGCTGGTGAATAGAGCCTTGGGAAGTTATAGATGATTCAAGACACCGAGTCTTTGATATAGACCCCTGGTTATCAATGGTAACATTCTTAAACAGCTTCGGACAATTTTCGAAAAAATTGAACCTTTCCCTGAATGATCCCGAAGCTTCTCTTAAGGAGGTGCAATTAGATGCATTAATAACACGTAGGCTAGGTGGAAGTTTGGGCAACACTTCCAGCTTCTTGCAATCATTAAGTCTAAGTGTTTGAAGATTACAAAGTTGACTCAAATTTCCAGGCAAGCTAGTAAAATTGTTCCCCTTTAAGAATAGATCCTGTAGACATGATAAGCCTCCAATGCCATCAGGCACTTGTACTAAATTGCAGTAGCTTAAATTCACAGACTTTAACATATGTAAACCTGCCAATGAAATTGATCTTTGGGGATGTTGTTGGTTCCATATGAAACCAGAGCTTGAAGTCCACCATCTAGACCAAAAGGCTTCAGGCAGTTGGTTGACATTTAAGCATCCCGAGAGATTCAAAACCTGAAGAGAATCCATTTCCACTTTTCTAGGAAAACTCCTAGCCCGTCTGCAGTCTCTCATATTTAAGACAACAAGTCTCTTGAGCATTCCAATTGATGGATGAACTGTAACCATATTCACACAACCTTCAAGATCTAGCTCTTCGAGATTTGTAATCTCTGAGAAGTCAGGGGTGGTAGTTAGGTTACAACAGTGCCTTAGCTTCATTACTTTCAACCTTATTAAGCACTGGCATCAATAGAAAAAAGATTAGTTCTTATATCTCTAAGTCTAGAACACGAACACAAGTATGAACAAGTAAATACCTTTGGTGTTGTCCAAAGTTTTTTTATGTTGCTGTATGAGAGATCGATGACAAAAATGTTTTCTGGATAAAAATCTGAAGGTAAGAGCTTGAAGGGACATCCATGCCAATAGAGCAATCTTAACTTATTGGATAAACAGTCCAACCTTCCAGAAAAGTTCACCGCATCATCCATTGGTAGTTTTAGAATACGCAAGTTTTTCATTTGCGCAAATGCGTTACCGTCTATATCAAACTTTTGACTAGATTTCTTTTGGTGAATGTCAAGAATTTCAACTACTTGTGTTGCCTACATACAAGAAATAGCATTACTAGATTGTGCTATGAAGCATATGGAAATGAGTTGCATATACAGTAAAAAACAATTCTTACTTTCTTTTCACTCAAGATATTGTAGATCTCTGATGGATTAACCCACAATCTGCTTCGGTTCCCAGGCGTGCTAGATTCTTCAGATACAATTGCCCTTGCCATTGCTCGAATCAAGTCATGCATTTGAAGTGAATTATTGCTCGAGATCGTGATTAATGACTTATCAACTAGAACTTGTATATTTGTATCTGCAAAAAAGTTACAACAATCTAGTACTCTTGCTGCAAAATCACTATTTACTCCAATGAATGAACATGCAATATCAAGTAAGATATTTTTCTGATGGAGGTCTAGCCCATCGTAACTTAAACGAAGCACTTGTTGTATCTGTTCATTAGGATATACTTTGAGCTTGCCCAGTTCACTAACCCACTGACCCACAGTTTTGGCATATAAAAATCGTCCTAAAACTTTGAGGGCCAGAGGGTGACCTTGCACATATTTCACAACTTTCTGAGAAACTTCTTCGAATTCTCTAGAAGAAGCTTTTTCTTTAAAAGCATAAGAACAGAAGAGCTCAAGAGATTGATCCTTCTTTAGAAAGTTTATGTCATGGATTTCATCAACTCTATGAGATCTTAACAGCTGTTTATCTTTACATGTGAAAATAATCAAACTTCCTGGGCAAAACCAACTAGCTGAACCCGCTAGTGCCTCTAACTGCTCATGATCATCTACATCATCAAAAACTAGCAGGATCGGCTTTGATGACATCATCTTCTTTATCACCATAATCCCTTGACCGACACTCGATATCTTCAAAGCTCTTGTTGTCAGGATGTTATCAATAAGTTGAATCTGGACTCGAGTTAGGCCTTGCTGTTTTCTTACATCTTCACAAAAGCAACTTCCTTCAAAGTGAATATACATCAAGTTATAAATAGCTTTGGCAAGGGTTGTCTTTCCTATGCCGCTTATACCACATATTCCAATCATGTTAACCTTATCCGACCCAACGAAGCGTAGCATGTTAAACTTTTTTAAATGGAAATCTACGCCTACAAGGTTTTCACCAACATGTACGGGTCCGTCACATAACTTTTTTAGAATGTCTTTGGAGATGCAATCGATGAACTTTGACTCATACCTATTAACCATAAAAGAAAAACAAAAATACAAAGTGTTAAGTTTTAATAATAAAGATGTTTGTGAGAAAACAACCAACATAAAGAAATCTACCCATATGTCATGTCCTGGAGATCAAATCCAGATAGATCAGCTGCCATGGATAAAGCTTCTTTCCATTTATCCACCTCTGTTTTATTTAAAACTTCGTGCTTACAAAACGCTTGTGCATAACTTCTTTTTTGTTTCCTCACTACATCAGGCTTGGCATCATAAAAGATAATCCGGATCTCATGCTTTGAATTTTCAATCTGCTTGCACGCAAGTATTTTGACAAGTTCCCTCAAACACCATGATGAAGAAGCGTAATTTTTGGAGAATATAACAATCAAAAACCTCGATTCTTCAATGGCTTTGTAGAGATGAGGAGATATCTCTTCTCCTTTAGGCAATTCTTTGTCATCTCTAAAAGCATATATTCCTTTTTGCTTGAAATCATTGAATAGATGATCAATGAAACTTTTACGGATATCTTCACCTCTAAAACTTACAAAGACATCATATCTCCATCGATGAGGATTGGAAGGCGCAGCCATGATCAGTGATACGTAAGCAGCTGGATTTCCATGTGAAAGATTAGCCCGACGTATTATTTTGCTAGAATAGTAATGTAACATTAAGACGTAAAACGAATTGAGCATGAAAAAATCATTAAGTGCAGGACATATGGCGATAACTTCATTTACAGAGACTTTTTAATGATTCAATTGGTTACTCGCTTAATTAAAATAGACTTGAACTATCTCATATAGTTGTTTAAATTGTTAAATTATGTTTTAAAGATGAACTATGTCATATAGTCGTTGAATTGATGAACTATTTATCCCACTTATTCTACTTTTTATTGAAATTTAAATCCCCAAACATAGAAAGAGTCATGAGTTACGTCATATATGAGTTTCCGGTTCCCGGTTCAACCGGTTTTACCCGAAAACCGGTTTTGGAGTCCAAACTTGTTACACAAATATATGCATGTTGACTTTCCAAAATTATCCGTAAGACCATAACTATAATCAAGTATAACTGAGTCTTTGTTTTAAAAATGATGATTGTAGGATACTCTTTTGTAAATATTTTTCTAAAGTGTTCAATTAGTTTTTTATTTTCCTTTCATTTGATTTGGTTTTCCATGATCATGATCTTAGTACACAATAATTTATTCTTTCTAAATGATAAGCATACAACAAAATATGATATATAGATGAAAGAATGATGAAATAAATAACCAGGAAATAAGCAAAGACTAGATGATGACTTACTGTTTTTAAGTGGATTAAGAAGTAGGGGATATGATGAATGCAATCACCAATGGAAGCTCAAGTAAGATTTCTAATCTCAAACAACTTCTCAACTCTTATAAATTATATCGTGGATGCTTCAATTTATAGAAATGAACAATAAGGGTGTTTGGTTTAAAAATAAACGATAAAATGATCGCTTAAAATGAACTTAATAGGTTTTATTTATTTAACTTTCATGTTGCAATGGGCTACAAGTGTAGGTTTTTTTTCTTTGTCGACAAAGTTAAAGACTTTATAGGAAGTATCTGTGAAATTCTGGACAAGGATTAAACCTGTACAGTGCATGATATAAAAACATCTTTACGAGTTTTGCAAAAACAATTAAATAAGTTATGATGGCAACTAATACTCTTAATATATTGGTAAATTGGACGTACATAGATGTCTTTATTACGTAATCATATTAAATATTAATACGTTGCGTCTAAAATTAAGTGTACCTTCTAAGAAGCTTCATTCTAATTATTTAATCAATAAACGTTCCAATCTTAGCTTGAAATTTTTTACCTTAAAGTGAACATTTTACATACAAGATAATCAATATGCTCATTGGTCAGGTGGACGGGCTTAAAAACAAAGGGAGAATTTCATATATATCCCTCATGAGTTGAGATCAATATATAGATCTCATATTTACCATAGATTCAATAAACCAATCTTAGTCATCCATTTTTAATCAAAGTTAATAAAAAACCATTTTTCACATTTTTTTTGAAAACAACATATCTTGCAAACGGTAAATCTTCAAACTATAAAAAATACACCATCGCTACAAGAATTAAATTATCTTTCTATTAATATGTACTTTTCTATATTTTCGACAATTTTTTTTTTCAAAAATTCCTCCCAGAAAAATCATATATGATTTTTAAAAATCGAATCATATATGATTTTTACAAATCATATATAATTTTCAAAAATCATATATGATTTGTAAAAATCGAATCATATATGATTTTCACAAATCATATATGATTTTTCTGGGCCGAAATTTTGAAAAAAAAAATCGTTAAAATTATATAGTAGTGCATATCTATAGAAAGATAATTTAATTCTCGTCGCGATGGTATGATTTTTATCGTGTAACAACTAACGGTTTGCGAGATATTTAATTTTTAAAAAAAGGGCAAAAGTTTATTTTAAAAAAAATGAATGACTATTATTGGTTAATTTGATCTATGGTAAATTTGATATCTATATTGAACTTTTGCCTATCCCTCATTTGGTTCAAAATTTCATATATATCCAACCTAACTTGAAAATTTCATATATATCCTTCATTTGGTTCAAAATTTTCATATATATACAACCTAACTTGAAATTTTCATATATATCCAATCTAACACTTAAAATTTTCATATATGTCCAAATACCCAATTTATATATAATTAAAATCTTAAACTACATATCAATACACATGGGTTACGGATATTATTATGATCCGTAATAAACAATTTCAGTACACAAAACATATGTATACTTCATTGCTCCAAATACAATATATAAACATGCTTTTATGATAATAAATATATATTTTAAATATATATTTTAAAAACGCGAAGGGTTTAATGGTCATTTAACATTATGATAATAAATATATATTTTAAAATTTTAATTAAATATAAATTGGGTATTTGGACATATATGAAAATTTTAAGTTTTAAATTGTGTATATATGAAATTTTCAAATTAGGTTGGATATATATGAAATTTTTGAACCAAATAAGGGATATATATGAAATTTTCAAGTTAGGTTGGATATATATGAAATTTTGAACCAAATGAGGGATATATATGAAATTCTCCCTAAAAACTAAAATAGTAAATTACAAAACTTGTTGTGGCTATTTCTTCAGATCGTGCGCCGATCCCTTCAATTGTGCGACATTTCTGAAACCGGTATGATGGCTCGTGTTATAGGCACATAATATGTGCTACAACGCACATATTTAAGATTCATCCAATATAAGTCAATAATTTTGGATGGAAGTAGTATCAAATTAATGAAATTTTTAAATCACTGATTGGTAGCAGAACCATCAAGTTTATCACACAAGCTAACCACTTGTTAATGGTCAATCGTAATAAACTTCAAACAGCTCAGAAACAATGCAATTAAGATCTGGAGAGTATAGTGTTACCTCAGGTCGTTAAGTCCCACGGAGGATTAATGGTGTTTAACATGTTCAGATGTCGAATAATCACTAAGGATAGTGATCAGTAAGGATTTTGGAATATTTATACCTAAAGAAAAAGTTTTGTAAATTACAGGGGCTTAAATGCAAATTAAAGAAAATTAAAAAGCTAAATTATATTAAATAAACGCTATCACTATTTTTAAAATGATGTTTTTCTTGATTTATAAAACAAAAATAACTTAAATAAACTATTTTAATTAAAGCGTAAACCTAAATTACCTAAAAACGTGACCTAGAATGAAAACGCGCGTTATATGTAAAAATTAGGCGAGTGCGTAAGTAAAAACGTAAAATTTGTGAAATAAAAGTCCTACGAGTGTAAAAAACAATTTTCTTACTTACTATATGACAAAAGAAAACTTTAGAAAAAAGATTTATATTTGTTTGACTTTTATATTTTTTATTATGAATTAAATACTATTTTAGACTAATTAAATGATTAAAAATACTAAAACTATTCAGAAAATTCTGAAACTTTTTTGTAAAATACTCTATACTAATACAAAGCTAAGAAAAATATAAAAGGTGTGATAGCTTAATTTAATAAGCTAGAAATAAGCTAAATAATAGGTATAAGCTTAAATAGACAAAACAGGTTATATATTAAATTTTGCAAAGAAATACCAGTCAAAGACCCAAGGGCAGATGGTATGTGTGTGGTGTGGTGAGCTGGGTGGCCAGGGTTCGAATCCCAGCACTGGACTTTTTTCTTTTTATTTTCTTTTTGGACTTTTCTTGTACAAACTAATTAAGTACACTGAAATAAGCAAATTTTATAACTAGAACTTTTTATGAAAATCACTAATAAGCTCAGTTTGAGCTTATGTTTACTTAACAGTTAAGCTAGAAATGGAAATAAGCACAAGTATTAGCCAAATGGCTATTAAGCTAATCAATAAGCAAATGTAAACTGAAAATAAGCTAAGCAACTGATTATAAGCTAATATTATAACTAAGAAAGCAAAAATGACTTAAGAATAAGCACTAAATAAGCCACATGAATCAAATAAGCAATCCAGTTAACTTGATTAACCAACCAGGTTTTGGGACAACTTTGGAGGCTAATTAATGCTAATTAATACTGGGACTAACAAGTTAACCAAATAAGCTATCCAAAAAGCTAAAACTTTCACTGTTTTGTTCACTGGTGGGCTTATAAGGAGCTTATGAAAAATCTGGTAAACACTGAATGACTGATGAACTAAGTGAAATGGACAAAATTAAAAGCCACTAGCAGGCTAGTCAAATAAGCTAGAGATTGAAAACTAAACACTGGAACCATGAGACAGCTAGGTAAGCTTCTCAAAAAGCTAAAGTACAAGAGTTAAAGCTAACTGATAAGCTCTTGATGAGCTTATGAAACTAGATGGCTCACTGTGCACAGGGCACTTGGCACTTTTTCAGACTAGGACTAAAAAGAAGCTAAGAAATAAGCTAATAAATAAGCTAGCTAGAAAATAAAAAAAATATCATGATAAAGATGAGCAACTATATTTTTATATTCCAAAAGCATAAATCATGAAATTCAAAATTAAATCCTATAGAAAATTTTCTAATTTATTCAAAAACTGTCTAAGTAAGATTTTGACTTTTTTAAGATAAACTAGTAAGTTGACTTTTATGAGATTTGAGCTTATGCAACTTATTGAAAATGAAGTTTTATGACTAAATGAAACTAATTTAGGTTATTATAACTACTTATAATCCTATATGCAAGATATGATTTCTAAAATCCTAACAGTTATGAACTTAGGATAGAATTAAGGTAATTTTGACTTTTATGGTATATAGATGCAAACAAATGACTGATATGAGTCAATTATATCTAAACAATCCTATACCAACTATTTTCAACTGTTAAACTAACCTCTAACACAGATTAACAAGCAGATCCAAACACCTCTTTATAAAACTGTTTTGAATCTTTTAACACTAAAACAAGTTTTTAAACCAAGAAAGCTATTAATTAAATTATATTAACTATAATGAGACAGTATTAGACTAAAATTAACATACCTTAAACACATAAACTATGAAATGCAAATTTTTAGAAATTGCTTACAAGATGAGTCCAAGTTCAAAACTTAGAACTGAGGACTGAGATCACACCCTATAGCTTCCCAAGAAGCTCTAAACCCAAGGCCATCCAATATCAACCCTGCTCCAGCTTTCTCTCTTCTTCATTCTTGATTTTTATTTTTCACTAATTTTTTTTGGTATTTTCTTGTATTTTTGAGTTTTATATCTAGAACTGATTTTAAGGGTTTCTAATAGCTTTTAGAAGCTATCTAGGAGCTTATGTTAGCTTATAAGTCCAAAGCAACAACTAACAACAACATTAACATATTTTGAGAATTTGAACTAGGAAAATTGCATAAACTGAATATTGAACTGAAATTGGAAATTGCTTATTGAAAAAGGTTTATAATACACTGAGATTGCTAAACAAAGTACTTTAAAGCTAGAAATTACACTTGAAAGCTTAAACTAATTAAAACGTCTAAAGAAATTAAAAATTACACTAGATAGATTGCTACATTGCTTCTAGCTTCTATATATTGATCTTTTCAAGTCCCTTGTCGACCTCTGAGACTTTCCCACTTATTTCCAGCCATTGGATCTTCATTACTCATCATAACTGCCATTTGTCATTTTTGGCGCCAATTTTCTTTGAGCAGGTTTTCTCAATTAAAGCTTCTTGGATTTTGTGGATGTGTTAAGGGGTGGTTAGACAGCTGTTAAGGTGAGGTGGAAAGTTGAAAAGGTGGAAAAACCACCTCTGGTTTTGGTTTTCAGAGATGGGAGAGGAAGATGTACAGTGTTTGTGGTTTTGGGCGGGGTTTGACCATTTGACCGTTTTTTTATTAATAACGTGGGGGTTCATTTGGGGTATTGGCAGGGTTCAAATGGGTTTTGGACTGGGGTTAATAAAACACAAAGGGTCAGTTTGGTTTAAGCTTAAATACAAGGACCTTTCATGTAATTTGCTGAATTTTGAGGGACTGAAATTGGAATTTCTCCAAAGTTATAATAAGGACCAATCTTGACAAACTTTAATAGTACAAGGACCATATTTGATTATTTTCCATTTTTAAATATCCAAGGACTATATTTGACATTTTTCAAACTTTAAGGACCTTTTCTGCCATTTGACCAAAGATTCATTCAAGGACCATTTTTGACAATTTAGAATATTTCAGGGACCTTGAATGATAAAACTCCATATTTTTGGATTCCAGGGACTAGATTTGACAACTTTTGAAACTTGGGGGACTAAAACTGCCAATTATGCAAACTTGATATGTTTTTCATCTGATTTTGATATTTTTGCATTTAAAACACATAAAACACTTATTTGTGATATTTTTATCATTTTGATGCATTTCTGAGTGTTTTCAGATGTTTTTGGCATTCTAAACGGTACAAAAATGATGAGTATTTGCACACTCATCAATCCCCCACACTAAGATATTGCTAGTCCCTAGCAATGTTTTGAGAAAAATTAATGGATTTCATCTCTTTACCAAAAGCCATTACTTCTGGAGTAGCCAATTGTTTCAGTTCAAGTAAGAACCTTGGTACAATGATAACCAAATGATTTTGAGCAAATCACCAGCTTTCAACGGTTTTGATTTGTCTTTACCAGAAGCCGTTTGCTTCTGGACTAGCCAACTCTTAGATAAATTATCAATATTATCTTTGGTGAGCTGATTACCAATTATGGATTTCCAACTGCCTTTACCACAAGCCATAAACTTGCGGGCTAGCCAACTTTTCACTAATTAAATATATGGTGAGCTGAACACCATACAATTTTGGGCAAATTGCAAGCCATAAACGGATTTGAGATATCTTTACCAAGAGCCGTTTGCTCCTGGATTAGCCAATCCTTATGTGGGTTAGACATGGCGGACTGATTACCATTTGCTGAGTAAGTGAAAAACACTTACTCCAAAAAAAAAATTGGCCAAAAACGGGGGAATTGGGTGGAATAATTACATGATAAAATTCGTGAGAATTCCCCCCCACACTAGAAATGAATATTGCCCTCAATATTCAAAGTACCGGCAGTTATGCCGAAACATAGAACGTAAAAGGGAAATACTACGGCCATTATTTTATTTTTGATATATACATTTTTTTTTATAGAAAACTTATATACAATAGCGGGGGGCAACTCCCCCACACTAGGGTGGTAGAAAATAGAAAGATGTCAGAAATACAGGTGAAAACCCATATGGTGTGTGCTACTGTTTTTGATTCCCGAGTCACTAGCTTGACTCGATCCCCGCATTCATTGGTTCATGGGGAAAGTAACGTGGAAAACCAATCTCGATCGGACTTTCATTCACAGTGTTAATAAACATATGAACATCAGAAAGTTCCACTCCGACGAGATACAACCGGTATTTTTAATAGTAGAAACTATAAATGATAATACCGGGGTCAAAGATGGTGTCCTCATTCCCGAAAGAGAAAAGGGAAAGAGCAACCACGCCATCCGTGAAGAATGGAATAAAGATGTGCATCACAATGCATGTCCATTCCTCATCAGTAAGAAGCAAATCACCATTTTTGACATTTTTAAGCTTAAACTTGAAGCTTGTATGGTGATTGTCAAAGGAATTTCCGGTAGGGAGGGTTGGAAACGGTTCTTCAATCAACAAATTTTCCAAAAAAAGGATATCCCCCTCCGAATCAAAGTAAGTATTATCAATTCCTGTTGGAATCGACTCATCACTAAGAAAGGCATCGACTTCATTCCAAAAGTTGTCATCTTCCTCATCCGGAGTGAGAGAAGGAATGGAAAAGTCGGAAACGATAAGACTCGGAGATGATGGATCATTTTTGAGCAATTCTTCAATGGGAAGAATGTCTCCCATTGGATCACAAACATCATCATCCAATCCAGATGAAACTGAAGAGAGTTTGGTTTCATCCATAGAGTTAACAAACTCGATATGATAAACTGGTTCCGGAGGTGGGACAAGTGGTGTGCTCTTAGAGCTAGCAATTTCCACTACTTCCGATAAAGTCACCGATTCTAGATCATCATCATCAAGAACACTCTTGACTTCCTTGGTACAACTTTCAAACCATTTGTTTGAACCAGGGTTGATTTTCATAGCTTTTAGCTCAGCACGTTTTTGGTGACTCCTCCTAACCGTGAAATTTGAGAGTGTTGCATTGATTCTTTCAGATTTTTGATCAATTGTGGCAACACTATGTTTGGATAGAGGTTTGGAGTTCTGGTTGATATTAAACGTGAGTTCTTCGTTGTCAACCCGTATGGTCAACTCTTCAGCAAATACATCAATTAGAGCACGGCTTGTTCTCAAGAAAGCTCTCCCTAAGATGAGGGGAACTCTAGGATCTGCATCAAAGTCTACTACAACAAAATCAGTAGGAAAATGAAACTTTCCTACTTTTTCCACGACATCCTCGGCTATCCCAAGTGGACGAGTTATGGTACAGTCCGCTAGCTCAAGTGTCATACAAGTAGGAGTAAGTTCAGGAAGAGACAGTTTCTTCCATACTGAGAGTGGCATGAGGTTAATGCTAGCGCCAAGATCGGCCAAGGCGGAGCATTGAACCATCCCTAAGAAATCACACGGGATTAAAAACCTGCCTGGGTCTTCAAGCTTTTTGGGAAGCTTTTTGAGAAGGACCGCTGAGCATTGCTCATTAAGAGGGGTTTTAGCCATCTCAGATAACTTATCTTTGTTGCTCAGTAAGCCTTTAAGCGTGGATGCAAATTTGGGCATTAAAACGAGAGCATCAACGAAGCTTATATCAAAGTGCAGTTCATTGAAAATTTGGAAAAATTTTTCCATTTGCTCTTTGGTTTTGTCTTTGAGCTTCTCATCATGCAATCTTGATGGGTAAGGAAGTTGACTAGACTTTTGAGCCGGGATGGAAGTCATTTCTGGCTCAGAATTTGTCTTCGGAACTTCGGGTTCCAGACTTAAAGCTTGGACTACCGAAGGTGGGACGTGTGCGGTACTTCGTGGGCTTGAGAAATGCACCTTGTCTGTTGTATCCTTGGTAACTTGACTCATTGCTCCTGGTGGAGGAGGCATTGGAGTCGAAGGTCCATTGTGCGTCTTAGGTTCACTTTCTACTACCTTTGGGAGAGAAGAAGAAGAGGTAGTAGGAATAGCGGGTCCATCGTATGATACACCACTTCTGGTTGTGATCGCCTTTGCGTCGCCCCTCGGGTTAGCGATCGTGTTGCTCGGATGTTTTCCTGAGCCCGAGGGTTGATCATTTAAAGGCTTCTTAATGTCAGAAATCTGGCTAACCAACAACCTGTTCATTTCATCTTGGGATTTCATGAATTGCTTCAATAGCTCATCAGATGATGGTCCAGTTGGAACAATGGCTTGAGTTTGATTAGGAAAATTCTGGCCTCTAATGTTCGGATTAGGGCCTTGATTTTGAAAATTTCCTTGATTAGGATTCACATTCCCATGAAATTGATTCCCTCGATTGAAATTGTTTTGATTAAAGTTTCCTTGATGTTTGAAACCTTGATTTGGTCCGGGATAGAAATTACCTTGGTTTTGATAACCTTGGTTCATTCTAGGTTGGTTCTGATTCCGGTTTTGTATGTTAGGATTCTGGTTAAAACCGGGTGGTGTCATACTACTAGGTGCACGGTAGTGAGGATCAGCTTGTGGTCGGTATTGATTACCTCCTTGATGTGAAGTACCGGCTATAGCATTGGCTTCAGCAGGACTACCATCGGTGGCAGTACAGTTGTAGTATGCATGAGGGCCACCACAAGTAACACAGACCTCGACTTTCTTCACTTCACCATGTGATGGTGTCTGTGTGAAGGTGACTTTCTTTTGGTTAGCAAGAACCAAAGCCTGAAAAATATCTGTGAGTTTGTCAATCTTAGCATCGGTGCTAGATGTACTCACGTGTGATGAAGTAGAAGGTCCTGTATTAGAATGAGACTGATATGTCTTTGTTCGGAAAGGGCGGACCTGGGACTTGTTTTCTATGATTTACAAGGCTTCTTTTGTGGTCTTGCTCAGGAAATTACCTCCTGCGGAGGCATTTAAAGAGTCTTGGTCAGTTTGTCTCAGACCATTGTAGAAAGTATCCATTTGCATTAACTCGGTAAAACCATGATGCGGACACTTGCGGAGCAACTCTTTGTAACGATCCCATGCCTCCCCGAATGATTCATCAAATCTTTGAGAAAATTTCATTATCTCATTCTTAAGACTTGTAGTTCGGGATGGAGGATAGAATTCGTTAACAAACTTGGTGACTAGATCCTCCCATGTCTCAATGGAACGAGGGGGTTGTTTCTCAAGCCAATTCCGGGCTTGTCCCTCTAGAGAGAATGGGAACAGAAGAAGCTTAATTGCTTCGTGTGGGACATTTTTGTATTTGATGGTTGATGCAATCTTGTTGAACCATCGAATATGTGCGTGAGGATCATCCCGCTCAAAACCATAAAATTGGCTCTGGGTTACAAGATTAAGCAACCCGGTTTTGAGCTCAAAGGTATCAGCCACAATGGCTGGGACAATAATGGCATCTCCGTAACCCTCGATGGGTGCTCGGAGAAGCTCATTCATAGGCTTATCTTCTGCCATTACGACAGGGGGTGGTGATGCTAGACGTTCCTCAGTCACGGCTGAAGGAGCAGAACGTCCTCTATGTCTACGAGGAATATTTGCAAGCTCAGAAAGTGGACTTGTAGAGCTGGAAGAACGAGTGCGCATGCACTAAGTATAAAAATCAGTTTTCAAAACAAATGCGAGGCAAAACGACAAGTGAACTTAAACCAATAATCACAAATGAAATGGCTTCTTTGAAAAAGGTACACCAAATCATAAGGACACAAAGGCAAGTTTTAAATCTTTTGTTCAGGAACTTATTAATGTTCACACCCCCAGTTGGTAGGTGTACTGCCTTGATTTGTGGTGGTTGATTTTTACGTATTTACCACTGAAAAGACGTAGGTATGGATTTGTGCTAAGGGTTTAAAAACTTTTGGACAATATTTTTGGTATCGTCTCGTTTAACCAAATTGTATCTCTTTAAGAATCACCTTAAAGAAAACACAAGCTAGAAAATGTTACGATTGTTTTGTTGTTTTATATTTTTTTGGTGTTGTTAACACTTTAGGAAAAGTGTTAATGAACTTTTTGATAATTTTACAAAAAAAACTGTTTACAAAAGGTGGTATATGTGCAAGAATGGATCTGAAAAATGCTTAAAACACGCTTACAGCCTCCCCGGCAGCGGCGCCAAAATTTGATTAGTAGCAGAACCATCAAGTTTATCACACAAGCTAACCACTTGTGAATGGTCAACCGTAATAAACTTCAAACAGCTCAGAAACAATGCAATTAAGATCTGGAGAGTATAGTGTTACCTCAGGTCGTTAAGTCCCACGGAGGATTAATGGTGTTTAACACGTTCAGATGTCGAATAATCACTAAGGATAGTGATCAGTAAGGATTTTGGAATATTTATACCTAAAGAAAAAGTTTTGTAAATTACAGGGGCTTAAATGCAAATTAAAGAAAATTAAAAAGCTAAATTATATTAAATAAACGCTATCACTATTTTTAAAATGATGTTTTTTATTGATTTATAAAACAAAAATAACTTAAATAAACTATTTTAATTAAAGCGTAAACCTAAATTACCTAAAAACGTGACCTAGAATGAAAACGCGCGTTATATGTAAAAATTACGCGAGTGCGTAAGTAAAAACGTAAAATTTGTGAAATAAAAGTCCTACGAGTGTAAAAACAATTTTCTTACTTACTATATGACAAAAGAAAATTTTAGAAAAAAGATTTATATTTTTTTGACTTTTATATTATTTATTATGAATTAAATACTATTTTAGACTAATTAAATGATTAAAAATACTAAAACTATTCAGAAAATTCTGAAACTTTTTTGTAAAATACTTTATACTAATACAAAGCTAAGAAAAATATAAAAGGTGTGATAGCTTAATTTAATAAGCTAGAAATAAGCTAAATAATAGGTATAAGCTTAAATAGACAAAACAGGTTATATATTAAATTTTGCAAAGAAATACCAGTCAAAGACCCAAGGGCAGATGGTATGTGTGTGGTGTGGTGAGCTGGGTGGCCAGTGTTCGAATCCCAGCACTGGACTTTTTTCTTTTTATTTTCTTTTTGGACTTTTCTTGTACAAACTAATTAAGTACACTGAAATAAGCAAATTTTATAACTAGAACTTTTTATGAAGATCACTAATAAGCTCAGTTTGAGCTTATGTTTACTTAACAGTTAAGCTAGAAATGGAAATAAGCACAAGTATTAGCCATAGAGGTTTTGTAAAAAGTTAAGCTCAGTTTGAGCTTATGTTTACTTAACAGTTAAGCTAGAAATGGAAATAAGCACAAACTAATAAGCTCAGTTTGAGCTTATGTTTACTTAACAGTTAAGCTAGAAATGGAAATAAGCACAAGCAATGAGTCAAGTTACCAAGGATACAACAGATAAGGTGCATTTCTCAAGCCCACGAAGTACCGCACACGTCCCACCTTCGGTAGTCCAAGCTTTAAGTCCGGAACCCGAAGTTCCGAAGACAAATTCTGAGCCAGAAATGACTTCCATCCCGGCTCAAAAGTCTAGTCAACTTCCTTACCCATCAAGATTTCATGATGAGAAGCTCAAAGACAAAACCAAAGAGCAAATGGAAAAAAATTTCCAAATTTTCAATGAACTCAGTTTGAGCTTATGTTCCGCGGTCCGTGGACACTCTTGTCCATTTTGGCTATAAATAGCAATGCCAAGCCAAGTAGTTTTTCATCCCTTTCCAATATACTCTCATACATATCTTCTCTCTAATCTTTCTAACTCAGTTTCATATCATATTAGTGATCTCTTTTGTAGCAAAGAAGATCAAGTCACATTCAAGCTTCAACGAGAAGTTGGAAGTCTTGTTTGTTTAGTGTTGTATGATCTAGTGTTGATTCATACTTCATTGTTGTATTAAACCATCATAATCTTGTGAGTGTGTGTGGTTAGTATTTTAGTCCTCAAAATACATTGTGTGTGGGAGTAGTTGTACCCTTGGAAAGAACTCGACATCTAGCTTAGTGTCGGAAATAGTGTAAGCGAAGTGTAAAGGTTTTCTCCGCCGGTGAAAGGAGCTTGTTGACTAGTGAAGTTAAACTCTAGAGTGTGAGACTCGGGGAGTGGGGTAGGGCAAGGAGAAAGAGTCCTTGTAGACCGAACCACTATAAACAACGTGTTGTGGTTTGATCATTTCTTTCCTTATTTACTTATTACATATTGCTTGCATCATTCATTAACATACTCAAGATCAATATCAATTGATCTTTCAATAAGTTTCAAAACAAAGTTTTTAATTGGTAAACTATTCAACCCCCCCCCCTTCTAGTTTTCTACAATTGGTACCAGAGCCTCGTTTGTAACCACCCGTATTTTTAGGTTACTTTTTATTTTCGAGAATTTACTATTCACTTTTACTATTCAAATTCACTATTCATCTCGTAAAAATTTTAATCCAAATTCTCGTAAGATAAATTATTTTAGTAATAACCTGAGAGTTCGACCATCGTTAGATCATTTTCGCAAAAATTATTAAGTAAACATCGTTTTAAAGTTTCGTTTTAGACGGTCCACCGTTTAAACGTCACGCGCATAACAAAAATCAACTCTGAAAATTTTCCTCGCATCAGATAAATTTTTAGATCACTCATGATTAATTTGAGAATTTTTAAGAATTATTATTTTTAATATTACCAAATAAGCCCAGCGCAGAACAAAACTAAACTTACGTTTTAAATAATTCTACTTACATCCAGACTTAACGATTCCTGCACTGTGTTTCTAATATGTTTTTGACGCTTTTACATTTTTGGAAAAGTCAAACATATTTCCCTCCTCCTTTGACCATAAAGGAATTAAGCTTGTACGTTCTACGTTTTTGCTTAAATTGCGTAACTTTTAAACTTCACGAATAACTGTAAAGTTATCCCGCGTATAACGAAAACCATATTTTAACATCTCATATCACTTTTAAACTAATTTTAGTCTACTCTAAATAAATTCACGGTCGTTTCCCTGAAATTTCGTTCTTTTCTGAAAAACTGCGTATTACGCGTTTTTGACCCGTATTTCCATCTTTAAGCAGTGTTTTTGCACCCAATGAGACTTATCACCCATTTTATATTTTTATATGGAGTATAATGATGAGTCTCATCATTCCTACAAGTTTCGTATTTTTACGATACCCGGTTTTACGTTTTATGGCTTCGGTTAGCGATTAACGGAACCAAAACTCACTCCGTAACCAAGATAAGATCAAAACTAACCACATAAGTCATCTTATCTCTTCCATGACAGAACTTAGGGGGGGAGTCATCATATTGGTGGCATCATCCTAACCTTGGTTCATTAAGATCATTACAAGTGTCCTAAACCTAACCATGGTTAATATTTAACCCAATATATGGTTAACCAAACTTACCCTCCTATAAATAGCAAGTGATATACATCCCAAAGACCTCCACAAACTGAATTGGGTCGTTCATACTCTAAAATATCCATATCTTCCATCATTTGATCCATAAACTCCAAGTTTATGCATAAAAGTTCCAAAGATCAAGCTACTACATCAAATCTCTAGCAAGTTTAAGTGATCTTCTTGAGTTTAAATCCATTCAAGTCACTTATTACTTCATCACCAACTCTTCATGTTTTCAAGGGTGCCAAGGTGTGGAAAGCTAGCTCAATCCAAAGTCTTAAGCGATCAATCAAACTCCTATCCTTACTAAGTTACTCCTTTCTATTTGAAAGCCAAAAGTTGTAAGCAACTTATCACCACCATCATCTCATCTTTATTATTAATAATCTTAACTATTTCATGCCATATATATAGTTACTATGTTGATTCATGATGTACATATACTCAATCACTTGTTTTAATTCACATATTGTCATAAAAGTAACAAACTTGTAAACTAGTCGTATTATACACGTATGAGACTATTAAAAACAGTAACATAAGGACTTTATAACTTACATAATATGGTAGACAGGATAAAAAGGTAAACATAGCAACTTGAACCACCCGAAACGGATAAACGAGTCAAAAGTTATAGGCAAAAGAAGTTAGCGAAACCAAAACGCCAAAACTGCCATTTTGAAACTGTTAAGGGTTCTGCCATGTTGAAAGTCATACTTCTGGTCCGAATCATAAAAAAGTTAAAACACGAAAGTTGTCCGGAACGACATATTCCTTCAATAATAAAGAAGCTCGGACCTTGAAAACGCTTAAACAGGCCATAAATCTTTCAAAAACAGAAACTGCCGTAAATATAGTCTCATAAACTATACTTTTGTCACAACTAAAAGCAAACCAAGAGGCCTAATGGCCATAAACCAAGACCACGGCTACGGCTAAGACCAAAGTTGAGTCTCAAGACCATGGTAGTCAAGACCAAAGTCACGGCAAGGCCATGGCTAAAGCCTCAAGGCTTGTTTACCCAAGATCGTTAACTAAGGTAATCATATATATGAAACGACGAGAACTTGTAATAACCAACTTTACAATTTAGAAACTTGTAAGCTTTTCTTTAAACACTTGTGATATAAATTATGACACTTATGATATATAAATAAAACTTATGTTTTATCTACTAAGTGCTACAAAACTAGGGAGCTTCATGTGAGGGGTTTCATTTGAGTAAAACGTATCGACGAGTTGCTGGATTTACGATTTAAAGTGTCCTAGCTCCTCGAACGTTTACTACATGACCTCTGAATTATGATGGCCCGAACGGTAGTACGATATATATAAACTATACACGTTTTCACAACTAGACCATTTCTATAAACGACATATACATAAACCATGTACTACATCGTGATCAACATAGAAATATATATAGAATGGTTTATGTTTTCCTAAACATTATTCCAAACCTAAGTCGCAACATCCTATTCTAGGTTGCTCGTAGAAGTTCTCACGGCATATCCATCATTCTCATTATACATGTGATATCATTTACTCTGAGGTGAGTTCATAGCCCCACTTTCTATTACTTAAATTGTTTTACAAACCCTTGGGGGAGATACATGCTTTATTTTAAACCAAACACATTGCTTTGAAACTGTATGCTTATCTGAATGTATTATGTGCACTAAGTACCACTATTGCCAAACTTAAGTCCCTATTATCATGAACCATTAATCACTTGCGGGTGAACGCGAATAATGTGGATAGATCTATCGGGATTGACGAATCCCGTTTGTTGACCAAGTCCGGTAAACAAACGCACTCTATTTGAAGAACCATAGGTTAATTGGCAAATTACCTATTAGGGCAACTGTTTGACCAATGACCTGGCAAACTATTATATCAATTTCTATTGACAAGCTGTTAACGTTTTCGGTATCATGAGCTTAGTACAATAATATCTGTTTTGTTTTCAAACCATTGGTGTGAGTCTAATTAACTCACACTACCAACATAATGTGTTCAACCATTTAACAAACTCTATGAATTTCACTCAACCTTTGTGTTGACAGTTTTAAGCATGTATTTCAGGTCCATAATGTTGGAAGCTGGCACGGAAGAGCGAGGACTAGATCAAGAAGGCTATAAATCTAATTATCATTCGAAAACCAATTTAATGTATTTTGTAAACTTGGAACCATTTGGGACCTCATTTTTGTAAACTCTGATATTTATATAAATCGAATGATAAATATTTTAAAACGACTCCATTAGAGTACGTTTTCTATTGTTATGACTGTTGTGCCATGAAGTAACACCCAGTTTGAATTCCGCTGCGTATCATGAAATTGGGGGTGTTATAGATTGGTATCAGAGCCACAGTTATAGAGAAACGGGTCTAATTGAGACTTAAGCTATAACTACTTTTACAAACAAAAACATTTTATAGCCTTCCGTTCTCCGTGCCTTCCATCGTCCAGACGATTATGTGACTTTTACGCATTTTAAGCTATACAAACATACTAGTATATTGATATATATACCTGACATAATTTTAATTATAAACAATGTACTCAACATATCTACGTATGCCTATTCTAAGGCATTACGGCACAATCATATTTTCCTAATCTCCCAATCATGCATCTACTCATGCATTTTAGGATTACGAAACTTTCTCCAAGACATTGTAACTAACTACAATGGTCTTTCCTACTTCCCAGACATTGTGAGATACAATGGTCTCATTCATTTTTCAAGACACTGTAAATCCTACAGTGGTCTCTATTACATTCTCAGACACTGTAAATCCTACAGTGGTCTCATTTATTTCTTAAGACATTGTGAGTACACAATGATCACTCCATCATTTCTCAAGACATTGTGAGTACACAATGATCTGTCCATCATTTCTTAGACATTGTGAGTTGCACAATGGTCTCAACTACTCCTCAGATATTGTAAGTTATACAATAGTCTCTAAAAATTATCTTATAAACAATATATGATATTGTTTTACATGAAAACCGTCACAGTTTATCAATTTCCCTAATGGAAATACAAGAAATGGGATTTCTAAAGGACAAAGTGACTCATCATCTACAAAAGCTGAAGTTCAGCAACTTTCTCTACATTCATCAAAATTCTCTTTTGAAACCTTCATTGTTAAATGTCCGTGAATCTTAGAATTACTTAAGATTTCCTTTCTTTTCCACAAGTATCTACCCATACTATCTTCTATGCAATGGAATGTGAAAACATAGGTTACAAGTCTTTTATGGCCAGGACTTGCAACTGGATGGTTTGATATTGCCTTTGCTTAGTGGACAATTTCTCAAAAGCTATGAACATATCACAAGTATACCTAATTTAGGTATTTGGAAAATTTATCGAACCTCGGCTAAATATAGCCTAATCACCTATATTTAACCTTGGGATAGTGGAACATGGTCTGATTAACTATGTTCGACTTAAATTTTTCAAACACTCAGAACAGTTATACAAGGGTTATATTCAGGTTAATTTCCTACTTAAACTCGATAAACCACCAAAATTCATTAAAAAGATCTAGAGACACGATAGTGTCTTACCACTTAGCAAAATCTTAACATCTTATTTATACTACCTAATTTCATTCTTGAAAATTTTCATTTATGAAATAATCCTAACTACTATCTTGGGATAGTCATCAAATCTTCTCGTCATTCCTTAGAAGTACTAGCCTGATTAGATTTCAAGGATATCATTCCGTCATTCACTTTTGATTTTAAAACAAACTTGACATCTCTACTTAAGAATAATGGTAAACATACGCTACACTCTTCTAATAGTCAACATATCACATCATTATCTGAAACCCATTGAAACTCAATATATAAAACTTCACAGTATCACATTTCTTTCAAAACACTAGTAGACATAAAAACTATACGATATAGCCTTCATCCCGAAACCACCTAAGACATAATCAAATTTGGAAATGGTTTGGATAACCACTTGCCACTAGCAAGACTTTCCCTACAACGACATTTATCACATCATTACAAACCATTTTACACCAACAATATCTTACACCTTTGATTAACAATAGATACCCTAACAACAACAAAACAATTCCATTTTGAGGCACTATATAGACGAATGTGTTAGTTAACCATTTGCTGGACTAAGGTGTCAAAGATCACCCATGAAACAACTAAGGAAACTATACAAATACAAATTAGGCTCCATGCCGCACACTATCACCAAAAACTTCATGTTAGAAATTAAGGTTTTATTGATAGCCCCGATACAATAAGATATGATTCATTTTGAGAATCGGGAAAATCCAAACTTTAGGTATATTAGACTCTATAAGATTTTAACAAAACCTTTTAGATTACAACTTAAGCCACATGGTATATAATACATTCTATGATCAAAAATTTGAGAACACAAAGATTAGAATTCTGCGCATACATCCACATTTCCTTAGACAATTCAACATCGGGTAACACATCCTGAATTCCGGGACGGAATTCCCATTAAGGGGGTGAGACTGTAACCACCCGTATTTTTAGGTTACTTTTTATTTTCGAGAATTTACTATTCACTTTTACTATTCAAATTCACTATTCATCTCGTAAAATTTTTAATCCAAATTCTCGTAAGATAAATTATTTTAGTAATAACCTGAGAGTTCGACCATCGTTAGATCATTTTCGCAAAAATTATTAAGTAAACATCGTTTTAAAGTTTCGTTTTAGACGGTCCACCGTTTAAACGTCACGCGCATAACAAAAATCAACTCTGAAAATTTTCCTCGCATCAGATAAATTTTTAGATCACTCATGATTAATTTGAGAATTTTTAAGAATTATTATTTTTAATATTACCAAATAAGCCCAGCGCAGAACAAAACTAAACTTACGTTTTAAATAATTCTACTTACATCCAGACTTAACGATTCCTGCACTGTGTTTCTAATATGTTTTTGACGCTTTTACATTTTTGGAAAAGTCAAACATATTTCCCTCCTCCTTTGACCATAAAGGAATTAAGCTTGTACGTTCTACGTTTTTGCTTAAATTGCGTAACTTTTAGACTTCACGAATAACTGTAAAGTTATCCCGCGTATAACGAAAACCATATTTTAACATCTCATATCACTTTTAAACTAATTTTAGTCTACTCTAAATAAATTCACGGTCGTTTCCCTGAAATTTCGTTCTTTTCTGAAAAACTGCGTATTACGCGTTTTTGACCCGTATTTCCATCTTTAAGCAGTGTTTTTGCACCCAATGAGACTTATCACCCATTTTATATTTTTATATGTAGTATAATGATGAGTCTCATCATTCCTACAAGTTTCGTATTTTTACGATACCCGGTTTTACGTTTTATGGCTTCGGTTAGCGATTAACGGAACCAAAACTCACTCCGTAACCAAGATAAGATCAAAACTAACCACATAAGTCATCTTATCTCTTCCATGACAGAACTTAGGGGGGGAGTCATCATATTGGTGGCATCATCCTAACCTTGGTTCATTAAGATCATTACAAGTGTCCTAAACCTAACCATGGTTAATATTTAACCCAATATATGGTTAACCAAACTTACCCTCCTATAAATAGCAAGTGATATACATCCCAAAGACCTCCACAAACTGAATTGGGTCGTTCATACTCTAAAATATCCATATCTTCCATCATTTGATCCATAAACTCCAAGTTTATGCATAAAAGTTCCAAAGATCAAGCTACTACATCAAATCTCTAGCAAGTTTAAGTGATCTTCTTGAGTTTAAATCAATTCAAGTCACTTGTTACTTCATCACCAACTCTTCATGTTTTCAAGGGTGCCAAGGTGTGGAAAGCTAGCTCAATCCAAAGTCTTAAGCGATCAATCAAACTCCTATCCTTACTAAGTTACTCCTTTCTATTTGAAAGCCAAAAGTTGTAAGCAACTTATCACCACCATCATCTCATCTTTATTATTAATAATCTTAACTATTTCATGCCATATATATAGTTACTATGTTGATTCATGATGTACATATACTTAATCACTTGTTTTAATTCACATATTGTCATAAAAGTAACAAACTAGTAAACTAGTCGTATTATACACGTATGAGACCATTAAAAACAGTAACATAAGGACTTTATAACTTACATAATATGGTAGACAGGATAAAAAGGTAAACATAGCAACTTGAACCACCCGAAACGGATAAACGAGTCAAAAGTTATAGGCAAAAGAAGTTAGCGAAACCAAAAAGCCAAAACTGCCATTTTGAAACTGTTAAGGGTTCTGCCATGTTGAAAGTCATACTTCTGGTCCGAATCATAAAAAAGTTAAAACACGAAAGTTGTCCGGAACGACATTTTCCTTCAATAATAAAGAAGCTCGGACCTTGAAAACGCTTAAACAGGCCATAAATCTTTCAAAAACAGAAACTGCCGTAAATATAGTCTCATAAACTATACTTTTGTCACAACTAAAAGCAAACCAAGAGGCCTAATGGCCATAAACCAAGACCACGGCTACGGCTAAGACCAAAGTTGAGTCTCAAGACCATGGTAGTCAAGACCAAAGTCACGGCAAGGCCATGGCTAAAGCCTCAAGGCTTGTTTACCCAAGATCGTTAACTAAGGTAATCATATATATGAAACGACGAGAACTTGTAATAACCAACTTTACAATTTAGAAACTTGTAAGCTTTTCTTTAAACACTTGTGATATAAATTATGACACTTATGATATATAAATAAAACTTATGTTTTATCTACTAAGTGCTACAAAACTAGGGAGCTTCATGTGAGGGGTTTCATTTGAGTAAAACGTATCGACGAGTTGCTGGATTTACGATTTAAAGTGTCCTAGCTCCTCGAACGTTTACTACATGACCTCTGAATTATGATGGCCCGAACGGTAGTACGATATATATAAACTATACACGTTTTCACAACTAGACCATTTCTATAAACGACATATACATAAACCATGTACTACATCGTGATCAACATAGAAATATATATAGAATGGTTTATGTTTTCCTAAACATTATTCCAAACCTAAGTCGCAACATCCTATTCTAGGTTGCTCGTAGAAGTTCTCACGACATATCCATCATTCTCATTATACATGTGATATCATTTACTCTGAGGTGAGTTCATAGCCCCACTTTCTATTACTTAAATTGTTTTACAAACCCTTGGGGGAGATACATGCTTTATTTTAAACCAAACACATTGCTTTGAAACTGTATGCTTATCAGAATGTATTATGTGCACTAAGTACCACTATTGCCAAACTTAAGTCCCTATTATCATGAACCATTAATCACTTGCGGGTGAACGCGAATAATGTGGATAGATCTATCGGGATTGAAGAATCCCGTTTGTTGACCAAGTCCGGTAAACAAACGCACTCTATTTGAAGAACCATAGGTTAATTGGCAAATTACCTATTAGGGCAACTGTTTGACCAATGACCTGGCAAACTATTATATCAATTTCTATTGACAAGCTGTTAACGTTTTCGGTATCATGAGCTTAGTACAATAATATCTGTTTTGTTTTTAAACCATTGGTGTGAGTCTAATTAACTCACACTACCAACATAATGTGTTCAACCATTTAACAAACTCTATGAATTTCACTCAACCTTTGTGTTGACAATTTTAAGCATGTATTTCAGGTCCATAATGTTGGAAGCTGGCACGGAAGAGCGAGGACTAGATCAAGAAGGCTATAAATCTTATTATCATTCGAAAACCAATTTAATGTATTTTGTAAACTTGGAACCATTTGGGACCTCATTTTTGTAAACTCTGATATTTATATAAATCGAATGATAAATATTTTAAAACGACTCCATTAGAGTACGTTTTCTATTGTTATGACTGTTGTGCCATGAAGTAACACCCAGTTTGAATTCCGCTGCGTATCATGAAATTGGGGGTGTTACATCGTTGCTCAAGAATTTCTAAAATAATTTGTATTTTATAAAACTTGAAACGATCCATGGATTCTGAAAACTTTAAAGAAGGACAATCTATGCAAAGACCACCACTCTTTGAAACCAATGGATTTATCTATTGAAAAAACCGTTTTGAAACATATGTAAAATCAAAAGATATAGATCTTTGGTTTGTTATTGTTAAAGGGGATTTTAGCTCTACAACTAAGGATATTTCTATTGATGAACAAAAGAAATTAGTTGCTAAAAATAATGAAGCTAAAATGATGCTTTACAATGCTTTACCTAGAAAAGAATATGAAAGAATTTTTATGTGTGAAACCGCCAAAGATATTTGGGAATCTTTGATTATTACACATCAAGGTAATTCACAAGTCAAGGATAATAAAATTGATCTTCTTGTTCAACAATATGAACAATTTGTTATCCCTGAAGATGAAATCATTGATTGTGGATTTGCTCGCTTTAATACTATTATTACAACACTTAAAGCACTTGATGAATCTTTTCGTAGTAAGAACTTTGTCAGGAAATTTCTTAGAGCACTCCATCCCAAATGGAGAGCTAAAGTGACCGCTATTGAAGAATCAAAAGATCTCTCAAAAATGTCACTAGACGAGCTAATCGGTAACCTCAAAGTACACGAAATGGTGATGGAGAAAGATTCGGAGATCATCAAAGGAAAAAGGGAGAAGATCAAATCCGTTGCTCTAAAAGCAAAGGCGGAATCAAGTGATGATGACGAATCTTGCTCCGGTAGTGAAGATGAGGAATATGCCATGGCCGTTAGAGATTTTAAGAAGTTCTTTAGAAGAAGAGGAAAGTTCGTAAGACAACCTCGAGAAGAAAAGAAGCCATTCCGAAAAGATCGAGATGACAAAATGGGTAAAGGTGAAAGAAAGTGTTTTAGATGTGGTGATGCAAATCATCTCATAGGAGAATGTCCCAAGCCACCTAAAAGCCAAACTCAACGAGCTTTTGTAAGTGGTGCTTGGAGTGATAGTGAAGACGATGAAGAATCAAGCAAGGAAGAAATCACTCTAATGGCACATGAGTCAAATGAGGTACTTTCCGATTCTTCTTACTCTTCTATTGATGATGACACTTTGCAAAAACAATATAATCAATTGTGTGAGCTAAGTCTAAAAATCATAACTAAAAATAAATTTTTAAAAACCAAAAAGGAATTTTTGGAAAATGAAGTTTATGAGTTAAAAGAAAAAGCAAAACGACTTGAAAAGGGAAAGGCAAATGACGATGGTTGTAAATCATGTCAAGAGCTTAATCTTGAAATAGAAAAACTAAAGCTCACACAAGATGTTTTAATCGAAAATAATTCTAAATTTAAAAGGTTTAACAAAAACATCGCTCTTGCCGATGAAATAGTTAAAATCCATAAAACACCAGGAGACATGAATGGGCTAGGATTTAATGAGGTATTAATTCCAAAGATTCAAAACAAAACGGCCGAAAAGGACGAACAATCTGTCAAAACTGCTGCAGTACAGCACGGACCAGACGGAACCAAAATAAGGGTTCCGTCCGTGGAAACAAATGGTGCCGTGGGTACTTCAGCAGGACAGAATGTTCGCAATACGGACCGTACTGAATTTGTCAAAGTAACAAAGAAAACCAAGGATGGTGTTAAACTAAAACCAGCTGTTACATCAGGAGTAGGACTTGCTAAAAATGAATTTAGATCAAAAACCACTCAACAACGATACAAAGGACCTTTTACCAAACACCCCTTTCCTAAGAGCAACCACAACGTACAACCCAACTACCAACACAATGGTTGGAATCAAAAATTTCCTAGACCATATCAAACTCCAGATTACATGTCATGGAACTCTTATCCATCGTTTCCATACATGAATCAAATAAATGGTATGTTTAACCCAAACGGACCCATGAGATATTGGGGACCAAATGCTTGAGTTATTTACTTCTTAGGTATGCTTGAAAGTTGGATTGGAACCTGATGAATGGATAAAAGATAGTGGATGCTCACGGCATATGACGGGCAACAAAAGTCTTTTCTCATCATACCAAGAGTATGACGGAGGTAATGTCACTTTTGGTAGTAATCTCAAAAGCAAAATCATTGGCAAAGGTACGATCGCTCATAACTCCCTAACTATTGAAAATGTTGCTCATGTGGATAGGTTAGGATTTAATCTACTTAGTATTAGCCAACTATGTGATAAAAAGTATAAAGTACTATTTGATGAAAATGGTAGTAAAATACTAAAAGATGGTATCACCATAGCTAAAGGAGTTAGGAAAAATAACATATACGTCATGAAAATAGATAAAACATCTAATGACAAGCTTTGCCTAACAACGTTAGACGATAGCTCATCTCTTTGGCATAGACGCTTAGGTCACGCTAATATGAGACTTATACAAAACCTATCTTCAAAAGAGCTAGTTAGAAATTTACCAAAACTAAAATATGACCAACACTTTTGCGACGCTTGCAAAATTGGTAAACAAACCCATAGTAGTCACAAATCTAAAAATATGGTGTCCACATCTAAGTGTCTAGAATTATTACATATGGACTTGTTTGGACCATCCGCTATAAGAAGCTACGGAGGAAACTTATACACTTTGGTCATAGTAGATGATTACTCAAGGTTTACTTGGACGTTGTTTTTGAAAACCAAAAATGAAGCTTTTGATAAATTTGAAATTCTTAGCAAGAAAATTCATAATCTACTAGGTGTTAAAATTATGTCAATCCGAACGGATCATGGTCGTGAATTTGACAACGAAACTCAATTTGGAAACTTTTGTAATACAAATGGTATAACACATAACTTTTCCGCTCCAAGAACACCTCAATCAAATAGTGTAGTAGAACGTAAAAATAGAAGAATTCAAGAAATGAGTAGAACAATGCTTAATGAACAAAACATTCCTCAAAAGTTTTGGTGCAACGCCGTTGACACTTCTACATATATTTTGAATAGAGTCTTAAAACGTCCTTTCTTAAACAAAACACCATATGAGCTTTACAAAGGTAAAAAGCCAACTTTAGGATATTTTAGAGTCTTTGGTTGTAAATGCTTCATTCTTAATACTAAAGACTATCTCACCAAGTTTGACCCAAAGTCTTATGAAGGTGTATTTCTAGGTTATTCTCAAACTAGCAAAGCTTATATCGTCCTTAACAAAGAAACAATGATAGTCGAGGAATCGTTGAACATAACATTTGACGAAAGTCCACCTCCCTCTAAGACATCACCTTTGGTAGATGATGAATTAGTTGAAAGTCAAATAATAGAAAGTCAAATTAATGATAACAAGGAAGATGAACCATTAAATAAGCAAATTATAAACATCAAAGAATCTAAAAGTCATCCTTTGGAAAAAGTCATAGGACAACTTAATCAAAGAACCTTAAGGTCACAAGCCCAAAATCAAAGTAATTATTTTTGTTTTATATCCACCATAGAACCGAAAAACATAAATGAAGCAATAAAAGATGAATCATGGGTAATTGTCATGCAAGAAGAATTAAACCAATTCGTTAGAAATGATGTTTGGAAATTAGTTCCAAAACCTAAAGATCAAACCATAATTGGAACGAAATGGGTTTTTCGAAATAAAATGGATGAAAATGGTATAGTATCTAGAAACAAAGCTAGGCTTGTTGCACAAGGCTATAATCAACAAGAAGGTATTGATTATGATGAAACTTATGCTCCGGTAGCTAGACTAGAATCTATTAGAATATTACTTGCCTATGCATGTGCTTATGACTTTAAATTATTTCAAATGGATGTTAAAAGTGCTTTTCTTAATGGGTTTATTAACGAAGAAGTGTATGTTGCTCAACCTCCCGGTTTCACCGACTTTGAGAAACCACATCATGTCTTCAAACTCAAGAAAGCATTGTACGGTCTTAAGCAAGCACCAAAATCTTGGTACGACCGACTTAAGACTTTTCTTATTGATAACAAATACTCTATGGGATTAGTAGATAATACTCTTTTTACCAAGAAAAAGGAATCACATATTATCATTGTTCAAATTTACGTTGATGACATTATATTCGGATCAACTTGTCAAGAGCTATGTGATGATTTCTTTAAAATCATGCATGACGAGTTTGAAATGAGTATGATGGGTGAGTTAAACTTCTTTCTAGGACTTCAAATTAAACAACTAGAAGATGGCATTTTCTTTAACCAATCCAAATATATAAAAGACATGCTTAAGAAATTTGGTCTTGAAGATTCCAAACCAACTAAAACACCCATGTCTTCGGACACTAAACTCACCAAGGACGAAGAAGGTGAATCCGTAGATAACACTAAATATAGAGGAATGATTGGTAGCCTACTCTATCTTACGGCTAGTAGACCCGACATTATGTTTAGTGTTTGTCTATGTGCTCGCTTTCAAGAAAACCCAAAGGCATCACACTTAGAAGCCTTAAAAAGGATTTTTAGATACATTAAGGGAACAACGTGTTTAGGATTATGGTATTGTGACAATCGGTAAATTTCCGCATTTTAAATTTAATAATAAATTATTATTTATTATTACCTAAACAATTTTGAGCAAGCATTAGCTCACTTGAGATAAATAAGGGAGGTTATCCCGCACACTGGAACATTTTGAACTATCAAACATTATCAGAAAATGCATATTTTCTATTTTCTACCCAACTTATGAGTTTTCAAACTCACTCGAGAAGTTATCTCACGTTATTGAAAACACGAGCTCGCAAACGAACCGACCAATAGAAAGTATGGTATTAGTCTAATAAACACATTTTTGAATCAATATTGATGTTTTTATATTTCTTTTATAAAAACTCACCCGAAAACATATTTTACATGTTAACCGTTTCCAACGTGTAACTGAAATATTTCAAACCACGTTTAAAACGTAAATAAAATACCGAAACTTCAAGGAAGTTCATGTTTTAACTTCTAACTCTTTTCTACTTTCATTTTGTTGCATTTCATGCAACGATACACAATCCAACTCGTTTTATACGTATTTCGTATATACATTTCTCGTTATGGAATTATTTCCATTCAAACAACAAACCGGAACTTCCCAGACTGATTTTAATAATAAATTATATTTATTATTTTCAAGGCATCACTTTCGAAATTTCCCAATCCTAATTGAGTTTAAAAACGAGAGAATATCTCGTGAAACACGAAATCTATGAAATAAATAAGCTTGCGCGACTTTAAACTCTAGAATTAATTTGATTTATTAATTAATTTAAATTCGAGAAAACTATACATGTGAATACTCATTTTTATCAGAAAATTTATTTCGGACACAATGGCGCAACTCTCGTATTTTTAAACGGTCGTTTGCTATGTCAAATGGGGCCCACAAGGGTTATTTTTAAAAGATTATTAAAAGTTTCAAAACAACCCCTTATTAATTTACATCACCACCCCCTGATTTATCCTTTGTCCACGTTTGGCCCCTCAAGGGGGTATATAAACCCAAAATTAGGTTTTTCTCTTTAATATATCACCACCACCACCGGAATTCTTATATTCCGGCGCCGTCGCCGGAATCCGGCAAATTTCCGGCCACATATATTGTTATACCGACGCATAGATCGAGACACGGGGGTCATTTCTGGAGCATTTGGGTTCAAACGGGGCAAGTTTGGGTTCGTTTGAGGTGCCACCGCCGTTCACCACCTCACACCGCCGCTCACTACCACCACCTCTCGCCTCCTCCTCCCATCTGGTAAGCCCACGCGCCACCCTCCTTGCTATTTATTCATTTTTTTAAAACCCTAATCGGTTTTAATTAATAAAAACGTTTTTAGTTATAAAAACTAATAAAAACTTATGTTTTATAAACAAAAACGCATGGATTAAGGTTTTTGGCTCTTCATTCGTTCGACTCATCACCGAGTCAGTTGACTCGTTCGAGTCAACTCGCGAGTTGAGTTGACTCGGATCCGATTCTTATTTATTTCATGTTATTATTATATCCGAGTATATATATGGTCCTGGTGATAATTATCCTTGCATTTTGTTGAGGTTTTGTTCCGTTTTATGTTAGCCGATTGGCTATGGTTTCGAGCTAGTTTGATTCGTGACCCAAGGGGAGCCACGGCTTGTTATTTTTGGTGAATAGCCGAACCTTAGATAGGTTCATGGCCAGGTTGGTATAAGCCGTGGCATGTGGTGACCAATGTTGCAGCTGATTATAACTTCAGTCGCGTCAGTTGATATTTTTTTGGTGTTATAGAAATAGGTAGTGGTGATAAATTGTTGGCCATGGTGTGCGTTAAACTTATTAGTGTGAGTCGTGACTCACGCGGAGTCGTGGTCACACTTTTTTTGTTACCGAAGCGATTAGCCGAGGTCAAAGTCTTTTAAACCATGTTTGATAAATATTATTGAGGTTGGAAGTATTAGTTTAGTCGCGGTAACTTCTTTTGTGGAATATTGTTTGAAAATGACATTTTCGGTAAATGTCGTTATGTGTACCACGACACACGAAGTGTCGTGGGGACTTGGAATATATCTTAGGCCTAAACGTAACTTCTTTTGAGTCATTGACGAGGTTTAGGTCGCCTCGAATTGGTCGTATACGTTAGTATCGATATATATTGTTTTGGAAACTAAAACTTAAGTGTTGGATTATTTATGTTTATTATTTTTGACGTTAATCATTTCATTTAACGTTTAATTAACGTGACTTATTATCTTTGTTTTAGTCGATGACGTTTCGGATACTTATTGGATCACTACTTGGGATTGATATGGGATATGATTTTGATTTGGATAAATTGGACAAAATGAATACTTAACGGATTAAATATTTTGGACTTGGAAATATCTGTTTTAAAACTCCAAGCATTTTAAAGATCCAAATATATGGAAACTTTTGCTTTTGAACTTCAAACACTTTCAAAAACACAAATACTGGTAAACTTACAAACGTTGTTTTTGAATACAAGACCTAGACTAAAAACCATACCATACTTATCTAGGTTACGTGTCGGAGCCGTGCACGTTTAATACTTGATGTTAGTTGCGATGTCTTACATTTCTGCATACCAAGGAGAGTTCATAACCCCTACTTTACCTGTTTTATAACTGTTTTGGGGTGAGAAACATGCAAAATCTTATTGAAATATTGCTTTTATGCAAACTCTTCATGAAATATTGTTTTTATGCAAACTCTTTATGAATGATATTGCTTATATGCAAACACTTTATGAACTATTGCTTTCATGCAAACCACTTTATGAACTATTGCTGTTATGCAATACACTTGATGATTTATTGCTTTTACGCAAATACTCTATGGACAACAACTACTTTTATGTACTGAAACTAAAACTCTTGTGTAAACCACTATTACGAGATAGCCTAAGAGAACTGTTTCCAACTTGCCCGCCTTTCACGTACCATTAATCCCTGCGGGGAGCGCGAGTGTTATAAATAGATCTATTGAGGGTAACGCCTCCGTCCGGGTTGGTCGCGCCAACTTGTCTCCGGACGTATTCCATGTCGGAACACGAGTGTGACGGAAACACACACTTGCTAAGGGCACAAAACCATATTGACATGCTACTGACACGCATGCGGAACTGTTGTAGTTTGGTACATGAGCTTAGAGCTTGAGTAATAGACACAACCACTTTTATTTGGAAGACTCCTTACACGCGGTGTATCGAGCACACTTTTGTCCATAAAACAAACTTGTTTACTTAAATGTTTTGCTATAAACTTATGAACTCACCAGCTTTATAGCTGACCTTTTTAGCATGTTTTCTCAGGTTTATGATTTTGAAGTGTGACGATTTCAAGGTAGGGCTTGGCATGGCATGGTCATAGACTACACTGATGTATTTGGGACCACATTTTATTAATGGGCCATATTTCCGCAACAATTAAACTTTTGTAAACTTTATTAATAAAAGTTCTTAAATGGGTTTTGTAATCCGTTCTTTATTACCTGTGTTATGATGCCAATTGAGTGGCGCCCTCGGTTTTTGGGGGTGTTACAGATTGGTATCAGAGCTTTGGTTATAGAGAACTAGGCACAAATAAGTCCTAAACTATAACCGCTTTTAAGAAAAACTTTACCTATGACCAAACACATGCCAAACACATGCCAGCCTGCCTTGCTCACTATTTACTGCTATTCATTTAACGAAACTTTGTGTCACAAACTGCTATATGCAACTTTATTTACTTGACACATACTACTTATTTTAAGTATTTGCTATATACTTACATACGTATACCGACTTTGTCACAGACTATGTCTTACCCCGCTCGCTCATACTCACATTCAATGAATTGTGATAATCCTACTGTAAACTGTCTTACAACCACAAAGTTATGTTTTCCTTTACGTAAACTTATCATGTACCCTCGAGTTTGGATACTCGCCACGTTCTATATGAACCTATTATTTGACCTTGAATTTGGTCACTCATCATAATCTTTCAAAACAACTTTTAAGAAGCATTGCAACATACTATTAGTATATCTAAGCTGAGCATTTTAAAATTCATTGAACCTCGGTAGAATATAGCCTGATCACCTATATTCGACCAGGGACAGTGGGACATAGCCTGATCACCTATGTCCGACTCAGAGGTGAATTTTGCAATACTGAGAATAGTTATACTGAAATTATGTTTGAATTAAATTTTTGTTAAAAACTTCGGGTGCTACAAACTTTTTGTGTGAATACACAAACTTTTCATATTACAACCCCCGCATTATTGTATAATGCTTATCTATCGCAAACCCTACCCCGTCACAATCTCCTCCACTCCGCACCTTATCGATGAATCGGAATTCATCACTAGACATTTGAGGAATGACTTTCCTTTACTCACTAGGCAAAACCTTTGGAGTAAACCAAACACTTTGCCTTGAAAGAATAAGCATTTGAATGGGATTGCTAAGGAGCAAACTCATTCATCATCTATAAAATCTGAGGTGTTAGAATTATTTGAGGTTAAGAAACAATTCCCGAACTCACATAGAAGACATGTAAACTTCCAGCTTGGAACCGATTCGGTGTTGTCGCTTAACTCTAATTAACAAGTTTTTCTTTACAAAAGCTGAAGTTCAGCAACTTTCTCTACATTCATCAAGTTCTCCTTCGAAAACTTGATCAAAGTCAACAACTTTCTATTTTCACATCATCCTGATCCGAAAGGACGGGTGACACCAACTAGCCATCATAAGATAATCCATCAATGAGCATAACCTCAATTAATAGGAATTACCTACCACATTGACCTTAAGAGTTGTACGAAACTCAACTCTAGAAACACCTAACATTACTTTACTCCTTTCGATTTCAAAGGATCTACTGTCATCAAAACTTAGTGTTGCGCACAACCATCTCCACATGTATAGTCGGAAGGAATACGACTTACGAACCTTCATCCTAGTAACCACAGAAATCAAATAGATTTCTACACAACTTGACCACCTGAATACAATCTTATCTCATACCACATACTAAAACCGAGGAGACAAACCACACCATAAACCGTCCTAGGACACGCCATTATGAGTTACAACTCCAGACTATTCACAAAGACCAACTACTTAACTCTCTGTTTATCCCCGTAACTTTTCCAGTTTCGAGAAACCTCATCATCTAGTACTTCGGGTATAAAGTACATCATTAATTCAACCAACAAATTGCAGATAGCAATCAACATCATCCTTTTAGAGGGAACTTGAAGCTTACCAGTAACCCATACTATCATTTTAATCACACAACAGAACATGACGTTCTGATGTCATCATCCATATGGAATGACTATCCAAAAATATCCTACCATTAGCAACTACGAAGAAAAGTTTGTTCGAATAACCCTCAGTAACAAAAACCTTGAAGAATGAGGTAATAGAAATAACTCTATGAATACACCTAGACTGAACATCATTTCCTTGGAGGAAATTCACATCGATGAAATGTTAAAGCCTACAGAAACTATGAGTCGGGAAGTCAAACGGTTGGAGTATAACCGTATCCCGATTGTCAAAACACTCAAACTCTATCGAGTAACTCAAACTAAAATTCGAGGACGAATTTTCTTGTAAGACGGGGAGACTGTGACAATCGGTAAATTTCCGCATTTTAAATTTAATAATAAATTATTATTTATTATTACCTAAACAATTTTGAGCAAGCATTAGCTCACTTGAAATAAATAAGGGAGGTTATCCCGCACACTAGAACATTTTGAACTATCAAACATTATCAGAAAATGCATATTTTCTATTTTCTACCCAACTTATGAGTTTTCAAACTCACTCGAGAAGTTATCTCACGTTATTGAAAACACGAGCTCGCACACGAACCGACCAATAAAAAGTATGGTATTAGTCTAATAAACACATTTTTGAATCAATATTGATGTTTTTATATTTCTTTTATAAAAACTCACCCGAAAACATATTTTACACGTTAACAGTTTCCAACGTGTAACTGAAATATTTCAAACCACGTTTAAAACGTAAATAAAATACCGAAACTTCGAGGAAGTTCATGTTTTAACTTCTAACTCTTTTCTACTTTCATTTTGTTGCATTTCATGCAACGATACACAATCCAACTCGTTTTATACGTATTTCGTATATACATTTCTCGTTATGGAATTATTTCCATTCAAACAACAAACCGGAACTTCCCAGACTGATTTTAATAATAAATTATATTTATTATTTTCAAGGCATCACTTTCGAAATTTCCCAATCCTAATTGAGTTTAAAAACGAGAGAATATCTCGTGAAACACGAAATCTATGAAATAAATAAGCTTGCGCGACTTTAAACTCTTGAATTAATTTGATTTATTAATTAATTTAAATTCGAGAAAACTATACATGTGAATACTCATTTTTATCAGAAAATTTATTTCGGACACAATGGCGCAAGTCCCGTATTTTTAAACGGTCGTTTGCTATGTCAAATGGGGCCCACAAGGGTTATTTTTAAAAGATTATTAAAAGTTTCAAAACAACCCCTTATTAATTTACATCACCACCCCCTGATTTATCCTTTGTCCACGTTTGGCCCCTCAAGGGGGTATATAAACCCAAAATTAGGTTTTTCTCTTTAATATATCACCACCACCACCGGAATTCTTATATTCCGGCGCCGTCGCCGGAATTCGGCAAATTTCCGGCCACATATATTGTTATACCGACGCATAGATCGAGACACGGGGGTCATTTCTGGAGCGTTTGGGTTCAAACGGGGCAAGTTTGGGTTCGTTTGAGGTGCCACCGCCGTTCACCACCTCACACCGCCGCTCACTACCACCACCTCTCGCCTCCTCCTCCAATCTGGTAAGCCCACGCGCCACCCTCCTTGCTATTTATTCATTTTTTTTAAAACCCTAATCGGTTTTAATTAATAAAAACGTTTTTAGTTATAAAAACTAATAAAAACTTATGTTTTATAAACAAAAACGCATGGATTAAGGTTTTTGGCTCTTCATTCGTTCGACTCATCACCGAGTCAGTTGACTCGTTCGAGTCAACTCGCGAGTTGAGTTGACTCGGATCCGATTCTTATTTATTTCATGTTATTATTATATCCGAGTATATATATGGTCCTGGTGATAATTATCCTTGCATTTTGTTGAGGTTTTGTTCCGTTTTATGTTAGCCGATTGGCTATGGTTTCGAGCTAGTTTGATTCGTGACCCAAGGGGAGCCACGGCTTGTTATTTTTGGTGAATAGCCGAACCTTAGATAGGTTCATGGCCAGGTTGGTATAAGCCGTGGCATGTGGTGACCAATGTTGCGGCTGATTATAACTTCAGTCGCGTCAATTGATATTTTTTTGGTGTTATAGAAATAGGTAGTGGTGATAAATTGTTGGCCATGGTGTGCGTTAAACTTATTAGTGTGAGTCGTGACTCACGGGGAGTCGTGGTCACACTTTTTTTGTTACCGAAGCGATTAGCCGAGGTCAAAGTCTTTTAAACCATGTTTGATAAATATTATTGAGGTTGGAATTATTAGTTTAGTCGCGGTAACTTCTTTTGTGAAATATTGTTTGAAAATGACATTTTCGGTAAATGTCGTTATGTGTACCACGACACACGAAGTGTCGTGGGTACTTGGAATATATCTTAGGCCTAAACGTAACTTCTTTTGAGTCATTGACGGGGTTTAGGTCGCCTCGAATTGGTCGTATACGTTAGTATCGATATATATTGTTTTGGAAACTAAAACTTAAGTGTTGGATTATTTATGTTTACTATTTTTGACGTTCATCATTTCATTTAACGTTTAATTAACGTGACTTATTATCTTTGTTTTAGTCGATGACGTTTCGGATACTTATTGGATCACTACTCGGGATTGATATGGGATATGATTTTGATTTGGATAAATGGGACAAAACGAATACTTAACGGATTAAATATTTTGGACTTGGAAATATTTGTTTTAAAACTCCAAGCATTTTAAAGATCCAAATATATGGAAACTTTTGCTTTTGAACTTCAAACACTTTCAAAAACACAAATACTGGTAAACTTACAAACGTTGTTTTTGAATACAAGACCTAGACTAAAAACCATACCATACTTATCTAGGTTACGTGTCGGAGCCGTGCACGTTTAATACTTGATGTTAGTTGCGATGTCTTACATTTCTGCATACCAAGGTGAGTTCATAACCCCTACTTTACCTGTTTTATAACTGTTTTGGGGTGAGAAACATGCAAACTCTTATTGAAATATTGCTTTTATGCAAACTCTTCATGAAATATTGTTTTTATGCAAACTCTTTATGAATGATATTGCTTATATGCAAACACTTTATGAACTATTGCTTTCATGCAAACCACTTTATGAACTATTGCTGTTATGCAATACACTTGATGATTTATTGCTTTTACGCAAATACTCTATGGACAACAACTACTTTTATGTACTGAAACTGAAACTCTTGTGTAAACCACTATTACGAGATAGCCTTAGAGAACTGTTTCCAACTTGCCCGCCTTTCACGTACCATTAATCCCTGCGGGGAGCGCGAGTGTTATAAATAGATCTATTGAGGGTAACGCCTCCGTCCGGGTTGGTCGCGCCAACTTGTCTCCGGATGTATACCATGTCGGAACACGAGTGTGACGGAAACACACACTTGCTAAGGGCACAAAACCATATTGACATGCTACTGACACGCATGCGGAACTGTTGTAGTTTGGTACATGAGCTTAGAGCTTGAGTAATAGACACAACCACTTTTATTTGGAAGACTCCTTACACGCAGTGTATCGAGCACACTTTTGTCCATAAAACAAACTTGTTTACTTAAATGTTTTGCTATAAACTTATGAACTCACCAGCTTTATAGCTGACCTTTTTAGCATGTTTTCTCAGGTTTATGATTTTGAAGTGTGACGATTTCAAGGCAGGGCTTGGCATGGCATGGTCATAGACTACACTGATGTATTTGGGACCACATTTTATTAATGGGCCATATTTCCGCAACAATTAAACTTTTGTAAACTTTATTAATAAAAGTTCTTAAACGGGTTTTGTAATCCGTTCTTTATTACCTGTGTTATGATGCCAATTGAGTGGCGCCCTCAGTTTTTGGGGGTGTTACAGGTATCCCAAAGGAACGGGTGTAGAAACCATAGTGTATGCCGACTCGGATCATGCCGGTGACTATGTCGATAGAAAAATTACAAGTGGTATTTGCACTTTTGTTGGACATTGTCTCACCTCATGGTTTGCAAAGAAGCAAACGGCCTTAACCATCTCAACTACTGAAGCCGATTACGTCTTAGCCGGAAAGGCATGTCAACAAGCTCTTTAGATGAAGCAAGCTCTCATAGATTACGGAATTCATCTCAACGACATTGTGATACTTTGCGACAACAAAGGAGCCATCGATCTCAGTAAGAATCCCGTTCAACATGCTCGTACAAAGCATATTGAAATCCGTCATCACTTTCTTCGTGACAATGTTCAAAAAGGGAACATTTCAATTGAGAAAGTATCCTCCGAAGACAACATTGTCGACATCTTAACTAAGCCTCTTAAACGAGAACCTTTTAATCTTCTTAGACTTGGTTTAGGTTTAATGGAACCAAACATGTAGGATAAACATAGCCTAAAACATTAGAATAGTCAAACCAAAACAATTTTGCTTTGTATCTGCTACTGTAGCCACGGCACCAAACGACAACACGGACGGAACCAAATATTTGGTGCCGTCTGATCCGTGGTGTCTACAGAAGCAAAACTGCTATATACATAACATCCTCTTCCTCACAACCCACTTTACCAAAACGTATAAAACTTAAACCAAGCTCATTATTGATACCTTCCCACTCACTAATCACTGAAGATAACATCATTGTAAGTATCCTAACTACATTTTATCTCTTAATTCTGAGTCTAGGATACTTATTTATGCACAAAACTATCACAAATCATTACATGGGGTTTTATGTATGCTTTTATACCAAATATGAATTCAATTGGCAAATTGCATAACTAGTCATTGAAATTAGGTACTACATTATCATATTGTATAAACAAATCATGCTTCCCACTAATTGATAGATAATTAATATAAGGCCTTATTCAAACAACCAAACACCCCATGTCAAAAGTTTTGAAAAGCTTCTCACTTGTAGCAAAACAATTTTTTCATTGCTAATACAAATAGAAACGTTAAATTTTCATCACTTGCATGCTCTTGAATACTAAAGGTATTGCATAACTAATATGCATTCCCGGGTATATTCAAATGAAGCCACATTGAATTAGGAGCATTTGGGTTATCTCATGGTATTTGTCAAACACCCCACTAAAACCATTTTTGTGCATAAAATGAGTCGAGATAACCGCAACTCCAAATTGTTTTCATATAGGCACACACTAGAACCAAAAACATTAAAATTTATTCTTATTTTTTTAACATATTAATTCTTGTCCCTAGGAATAACCATGGTAGCCTCAAGATTCTATGATCACAAAGACACCCTTAACTACATTCCCAAACACCACAAAACCAAAGGACTTACCAAGGAACAAGTAGAAATATTTAAAGGTCTAGAATCAAGGTATTTCCATGAGGGTAGAACCATTCACTCATCCTTCCTTGAAAACACCAATCTTCGTGAAGAACTAGCCGCCATTCAATTCGATTGTCTTCTTGACATCGATGAACCAATTTGTCCGAGGTTTGTGTTAGAATTCTATGCTAGTGTGACCGGCTTTAGTGATGAAGACGATGATGAATTTTGTCTTAGGTTTAGAATCAATCAAAACGACTACACCATCACCTTAAGCAACTTTGCTCAAGTGTTAGGAATTCCCAACCGAGGAACTTGTGTCTACACGGATAAATGGTCACTCACGGCTCTTGATGCAATCAATGACCGCTCTCTTCCCTACCTAACATGTTTGGCCGATAAGGATGTCATCCGTGAACACCTTTTTAACCCAAAAAGTGATACAACCAGAGTTACCCGAAAGGGAAAAGAGGTAAACCGAGATCCATATGGAATGGAGCTAAATGAACTTAAGCCCGAATTTAAAAAATGGGAGGAGCTACTTAGAGCCAACGTCATTAGCACCATAGGAAATAGGGATCACATAAACGCTTGCCCTTGTCACATGCTCTACAACTTGTCCACCCGACAACCATTCAACTTAGCCTACTACATAGCTAGGAGAATGATTGACATTCCAACTCAAGGATCGGTTGCTCTTCCATACGGGATGCTTCTCACCCGTCTCTATAGAAACTTCGCACCAATTCCACCAACCCCAAAAGGGATGCACCTTCACTATGAACTCATCCCTCACATCTTTGTACCTTTGAGTGATAAACGAGTTGCTAAGACAAAAGGAAAGAGAGCAAAACCTCCAACTCCATCATCATCATCATCAAATAGCTCCGAGGATGGTCTTCCAAGCTCTCGTCTTCCACCTCATGAGTATTACGCTTCTCTTCCCGAGATCGAGAATGAATCAGCAGAGTTCAAACAAACTAAGGGAATGTTCAAGTGCCTTGGTAGGATGATGAACAAGATTTACAAGAAGTTGGACAAATAAGGGTACTTTAAGGAGTGTTTGGAACAATACATTATCATTAATGTTTGATACTATTTAGTTGTTTTTATCTTGTAGGATGATAATATAACTTCTAAAACTGATGTATGCTAACAAACTTATGCAGGGGGATAGCACAAGTATGCTATCAAATTTTACCCATTTTCACTATAATGTGAAAATCAATAAGCCTTGCTCAAAATCTATGCTCCACTATGTTTATACATGTGTTATTTACTTTTCCTAACTAGAAATGTTTAGTATAACACCTTTTGAGAAAAATTTCAGGTTTCGGAAAAGTGCCCGACACCTAAAAACATACTCTGTCTTGTTTTCTGCACTCCACGGACAAGAAGGCACCAAATATTTGGTACCGTCCATTATGTAAAATGGTACCGCCGTACCTGTACAGGCGGACCAGACGGCACCCTTTTTAGGGTTCCGGCCTTGTATGATTTTGGTGCCGTGGATCCTCCAGGTAATTTTTTGAATTTCGACTCTTTCGTGATTCCAAATTACCATCCACTACTTTTAAATCAATCTTAACTAGTTTATACTTTTATTAGAACTAGTATACTTCACTTAGGTATATAAGAAATCCATTTCCCACCAAAATTCAAAAATTTGAAAAATCCACCCAAGGAGCCCTTTTGCATAAAGGAATGAACCAAATTTTTGGTACCTTCAAATCCGTGGATGATCTGATTCTTAGGAATTTCCACTCATTAGAACACATTTATTGCAAATATTTTCTTCTTCACTCCATCTCTCTTGTATGGATTGACTTGGGTGATATGACTAACATTCAACCCACTTCCAAATCATTAGGAACCTCATCTCTTCAATGGTTTAACATCAAATCAAACACATTTCTCCATAATTTTTTACTTCTATAAATTGAGAGGTTTTACCATGATCATCCTCACACCTTCTTCATTCTTACTATCATCTAGCAAAGAAAAACCCAAGTCAAAAATGAAAAAATCATCTCCAAAACCTTGCAAGAAGACCGCTAGAATTAGCGTAAGGCCTTGTTGCTTCGTTAACCTTAGCTCCTCGTCCGAGTCTTCTCCACTCACAATCTCATCTCCCATACGAGATGATACAAGTCTTACCTTGGCTACACCAAATCAATCACACATTGTGATCACAACTCCACCACCTACAAAAATACCAACTTCACCTCCACCGGCACCCATCCAAACATCCAAAACACCCTCACCACCTTCACCACCAAGGTCTCCGACCCTCATGCCTATGGAGTTATTCTCCACTCCACCAACTTCACCACATCCTTTCTTGGAGGACTTGGATGACTTGCCTCCTAGGCCAAATCATCCACCACCATTGCCATATTTTGGCACAATTGAGCAAATAGCTCATGAATCACCAAGGTCATCTTTTGACCCAAACGCCCCATTAGGGCCAAAACCTCTTCTCTTCCACCCCATATACAAAGACATTCATGGTCCTTTGTATGGGGATCATCCACTCCCAACATCAATGTCCCCTCATCTTGAGGACATTGAGGAGTGCATGTGGGATGCCAATCCCACTAGAGAGGAGATTCAAGCGGAACTCCACAACCTCCACCAATTCAAAGGCATGGTGGATTCTCACTTAAGTGAGACTATGCAAATGCAAAATGCTTTGCTTGCCTCCATCATGACCACCCCAAACATTCCCAACACCACCAACACATCTACCATTCCACCACCACAACCTCCTCAAACATTCTACCCTCCTAGGCATGGTTGCTCAACTTGTGAGCAAACGGCCCAAACCATGGAAAGGACCCGGGTTATGGTCCATGACTTCCAAGAAGAAATGAGGTTCATCCTCAATCATATCCTTGAGCGCCTCAACGCTCTTTCTCATCCACCATCTAACTAGGATGGTCATAGATTAGCATTTCTAGTTCTTCTTTTCTTAGGATTATTTTCTTTTTCTTGTACTAAAACACATCATTGTGTTCCCATTTCATGATCTTTATTCATGAAAATTTTAACAAATTAATGGTGTTTTTATTACAGTGTTGGTGCTTTTACATAGTGTTTGCAAATGCTTGTGAATGATCATTATTACTAACATTTTTTTTGTAGCTTTATTTTCACAATCCATATATCTTCCCATTAAGCACCCAATTTAGGGGGAGCTTTGATCAAGGGGGAGATAATGGCTCGGGCTCATTACATTCCGCATCGCATCTTCTTTTTGTTGATGCAAAAAGGGGGAGAAAATATAGAACTTGATTATATTTTGACTTTTCTGAAAAAGTCAAACTGACATTGACTTTCTGAAAAAGTCAAACAGGATACATCATTGGTAATAATTGACTTTTCTTAAAAAGTCAACTGCATACTTTGACTTTCTGAAAAAGTCAACATCATGCATCAACTAGTGAATACTTTGACTTTCTGAAAAAGTCAAACGTCATACACTTGCATTATCACTCTCTTTTCAAGTTCTAAAACTAATATTTTTATAACTCTTGTACAAACTTTGAATCCTTTATAAAAATAAAATTTATATTTTGTCCTCAACAAAAAGGGGGATATTGTTAATACAAATATCGTCATTAAACGTTATTTATATTTTTGATCTTTACCTAAGTTTTGTTAACGACAAAAGTAAATTTAATTTGTATAAAAGCTTAAAGCTTGTCAAGTTTAATTGATATAAAACAAGCTTTTCAAACAATATATTCATCATTCAGCATTTACATTTATGATTAGTAACATCTTGATATGACTCTATCATTATGTATGATAGTAGTTTTTAGAATGTGTTAGGTTCTTAAAACCAAACACTACTTAAGTACTTGCATATTTCAAATTTAGAAATACAACATATGACAATAGTGTAAGCGAAGTGTAAAGGTTTTCTCCGCCGGTGAAAGGAGCTTGTTGACTAGTGAAGTTAAACTCTCGAGTGTGAGACTCGGGGAGTGGAGTAGGGCAAGGAGAAAGAGTCCTTGTAGACCGAACCACTATAAACAACTTGTTGTGGTTTGATCATTTCTTTCCTTATTTACTTATTACATATTGCTTGCATATTTCATTAACATACTCAAGATCAATATCAATTGATCTTTCAATAAGTTTCAAAACAAAGTTTTTAATTGGTAAACTATTCAACCCCCCTTCTAGTTTTCTACAGAATCATCAAAACAACACTCACATAGGTAACTGCTGCTGGCGCGCCGCCACTGTTAAGTGTTTTAATAGTGTAATCCGGATGGGGATCTTTTAGGATTTGTATTTGTGTTCTTAGAACACCTGCTTATTCAATCGATGGTATCTTGTGGAATAAACCCATGCCATTGATGATGAAGTTACAGGTGTCTCTTAGATATGTATATCTCTTCGGTGAGTCATAGCCGGTGAAAGAACGAATATAAGCCAAAAATCCAGAAAAATAAGGTTAAACAAACACTCCAATTGAAAGTGCTAATTTCAAATAAAACTAAAATTACTAACTAACCGTCACATCTAGCCTAAAAGGGGAAAACCATTACAACACCTTAATCTGTTTGTAGAACCACACACGGATAACAAAACCAAAATCGTATGAGTACCCACTTAACTAAACATAAACTAATCACAAATCAGTAAAATAAAATAAAATAATCATATACCTTCGAGAAAAAAATTCATGGCGGTAATTCATCCTTTTTTGCAACTCATGCATCCCACTAAAAATAGTTCAAACCAGCAATTAAACATAAAACCATGAATAAAAATACAAACTTGTTATAAAAAAAAATTAACTGGAATTAAACATAAAAGAAGAAGAACCCTAGATTTGGTTCACTGGCATTTAATTTGTGTTTCCATTTCTTGATGTTAGCAATGTACAGCGGTCAAATAGGATCATTTTCTTCTCGGGACCTTTTACTTTTTTTTTTATCATGTGGGAATTAGAATTAATTCCGGTTTATCTACTTCTATCCATGTGGGGAGGAAAAAAACGTCTCTATTCAGCCACAAAATTTATTTTGTACACGGCGCGGGGGGGGGGGGGGGGGGGGGGGGTTCCATTTTTCTCTTAATGAGAGTTCTGGGTATCGGTTTATATGGTTCTAATGAACCAACATTAAATTTTGACATGATTTACTTTTTGGTTTAGGTGATTAAATGGCAACGTATTTTTTTAAAAATGACGTTTTGGTATGTGAAATAAAAAAAATGTTTCAATAAATGTTACAAACTTTCAAAAACTGTTCAACTATGTACATTTCCGTGACATGTCACATAAAATAAACAGTCACACGTGTCACTTTTTGATGTATAACACGTCATCCAAACATGCATGTTATAAAAACTTTTAAATAGGGGTGAGCAAAACCGAGAAAGACCCGAACCGAAACCCCAAACCCGACAAAACCGAAACCGAGTTACCGATTTTCGGTTTGAACTCGGTTTATGATTTTACCGAGTTTCGGTTTTGGATCGGATCGGGTCGGTCCGGTTCAAGCCAAAACTTGATAAAAACCGATAAAACCCGAAAAAACCGAACCGAGACAAAAACCAAACCGAACCGATTAAAACGAGTAGTTTCGGTTTCGGTTTGGGTTTTTAGTAAATTTCGGTTTTGGTTTTGTCGGTTTCGTTTCAGGTCGCGTTAACACGAATGATCAGCCCTACTTTTAAAAATGTGTAACATTTAATGGAACACTTTCTAATTCAGTACCAAAACAATGAGTGCTTTAAAAAAAACCCATCGCTATTTAATGACGTGCTTACAAACAGATTCCGGAAATACCCCTTTTTTACATTTCTCCTCCTTTATTATTTGGAAACATAAAACCGGCGGCCCCCCATTTACACAGGTACTTGTGTTTTCTCATATACTTTTATGCTAATTTGATATCCCTATCCCATATAGTTTATATATAGCTCAATTAATTATAACCCTAATTGATATCCGACAAGCTGGTCATCTTTTGTATACTGATGCACATAACTTGTTTGATGAAATGGCGCAACGAAATTATGTTAAAAAATGAGTTTAAATTACAGAAAATGGAAAGCCCTTTTTTTATGATGCACATAACGTGTTTGATGCAATGCCTCACTGAAAATATGAGAGAAAATTAGTGTCGAAATGTGTTTTATTTGCTGTATATAAAGTAAGTGGCTATGGTTTTTTAATTAACATAAGTAATAAGTTGCTAAATAGTAGACTCTTGTTACGTGTCAAATATGTTGATTTAAATTTACTAAAGAAGATGTATTAAGGTGAAAATAACAGGGCATGAATTTGGTGATCTTATGTGCGGGTTAAAGTTAAACTGAGTTTTAATTGTTTGTATTCTTTTTAGACAAGTTTAGTTTTTTCTTGTCTTTCAAAGTTCAGAAATCATGTCCCAGTTCAAACTCTTATATTCAATTCATTGTCGCATTTAGTGATCTTATCTGCGCCACTCTCTTTTATTGGGTGGTAAAGAATAGGAATAATGGGGATGTTTAATATAAATGTTTGCAGGTAGGAAAAGGAACGTGTCAGTAACTCAAGATGGCAACGAATTCTGCTTCTAATTGCTTTCGTGGTATGTTCTTTTAGGTTCATTTTCTTGAGTAATTTCTACTAGTTTTCCAGTAGCATGCTTTTGTGACTGCCACACTTTTATAAGGTCAATGCTCGAATATCGTACTTCTTTTGTATGTGCCTTTCTCACTATTAAAAGTCAGAAATATAGGGTTTACTTGTAAGAAAGCTACTTGTTCATAACTAATGATCACGCGTCTATATAAAGCTACACTGTTAATTCTTTAACTGTTCTCATTGCTGGCATGTAGGTAAATCTGTAAGTTTATGAAATAACTGAGGGTTAAATTTCTTAATTTAATAACGCATATTGATTGATCACAAAATTCGTCATATTTTCACTTAAATAGAACAAACTTATTGGCTCCGTTAAGCCAAATAATGCATATGAGCACAGATCAAATGCACCGACCAAACATTGTAGTGAGAAGTCTAAACACGCTCATATCTAGTTATTTATATGAAGGATACTAATAAAACACTTATGCTTACATGAATTATAAATATAAGATATAGCATGTGTTGACTTGTCTCCGTAGTAATGATCATCCCTTATATAGATGGTTCGAAAGTCTGCATACCTCATTTCGATATCCACGTGTTTTTTTGTCATACAAGGATCTAGGAAAGCTCATTGTTCCAATATTAAATATGCGATCCCAAAAGTTGCATCTTCTGTTCCTTGTGGTTGTTTCTGACACTTGCGAGTTCGAGCACTGTTTCCATGTTACTTGGTGTTCATCATACATCCCTTTCAAGTCTCTGATTACTTATGGTGCCAACTTTGGAATTTGTACCTTAGCAAACTCTTTGTAACTAGTGGTTGCTTGTATAACATAAGATTTGCTATTTTATCGATAGTAAATCTCTATTTGGCAAGCTTAGTCTCTTTTGATTATTTGATTTCTGTTATAAGTTTTTCGTGTTCTGAGTTTTGTCCTATTATATGCATGAAACAAAATCAAACTAGCTGGACGTTCACTGTTGCGGGGCCTCAGCAATGTGTCGCCAGGAATGCTAAGATCACAACAGGAGACTTCCTGCAATAGTTTCTTGGCTCAGGTCTGCTAATCTATTTGAGAAAGTGCTGACCCAATCATTCATTAGTGGGTCGATTTGGTTTATGGTTTTATCTTTAATGTGCCAAATGGGTTTATTAAAATAATCAACTTGAAAGGATATAGGTCAAATGGGTAGAAAGTCACCAAATGTGTACTTTATGCATCAAACATCCAAAATTAATCTATACAAAAAATATATAATTTTTTTACAATTAATTATGTTTTATAACCATATTGCCACTTATACATCTGCTTTGCGTTAGCCAACTTAATTGGTTTACTTCACCGTACAACATTTCTTTATTTTGTTTCTGTTACAGCAAATAAGGACTTTCATACAAATGAGATCCAATCTGAAAGTGGTGGACAACTCAGGGGCAAAACGAGTTATGTGCATACAAGCTTTAAAGGGGAAAAAAGGAGCCAGATTAGGGGACACGATAGTCGCATCAGTGAAGGAGGCCCAACTAGGCGGAAAAGTAAAGAAAGGACAGGTGGTGTATGGCGTGGTTGTCCGGGCCGCCATGCAGAAGGGTCGGTGTGATGGGAGTGAGGTTAAGTTTGATGATAATGCTGTAGTACTTGTCAAGCAAGGTGAACCGATTGGGACCAGGGTTTTTGGCCCGGTTCCACATGAGCTAAGGAAGAAAAAGCATGTCAAGATACTCAGTCTTGCTCAGCATATTGCATGAGGTATGGATCCTTCTAAGCCTGTTGTTTTTGCCCCCTTTCCTCCCTGTTTACTGTTCAAGAGACAAGTAACATCAGAATTTAGAGGTGGCAATTTTAACCCCTTTACAGCTTTACTTACGAATTGTTATTCTGGGTCATGTTTATCTCCAGTAGGTTTAAGTGTCTGAGAGCTAAATGATAAAAACAGCTTAATGGAAAACAGGGCAATGGGTAAAACTGATCGAAAGTTTCCTTAATATAAATTAAATGCATAAACCTCCTCATCCATTTAATTGAAAAATTTAGATCATTGCGGAAGTAATCTAATTATTATAATCTCGCAACACACTACTTTTCTATTGAAAGTTTGGCAAAACAGTCTTTGCCAACTCGATTATTTTAAGTTTTTAACCCTTACGGTTTTACCTAAAAAGGAGTCTGTTTTGACCAGTTGCACGACAAAACCATTCTTCCACTTCTATTAAAACTAGATTAAAATGGCCAAAACAATTCAGTTTATGACAAACTAGCAAAGAATCCCGCAAGATTCCTTGCAGATTGGTCTGCTTGAAAATCTCCAAACCTTGCGAGTTTGGTTTATTTGCAGCGGATGTGGGATTGACATGGTGAAAAGTTGGACGCTTTTATGGAGCAACCATGAAAGCGGCTTGACATGGAGCTCTTTTGGTGCAAAAATTTAAGCCTCGCAAGGTAGCAAGGAATCTAGTGGGGTTCCTGGCTATTGTTTTTCATAAAGGGATTTGTGTGTCTATTTATTACTCGTTAGCATTATAACTGAAGGTATGGCCAATACCTTCTTTCTTTGTCATTTTTTATCTCGTATATCATGGTATCTTACACCTTTTATCCAACTACTCCAACTAGATAGCATAGCTTCTTACCACGATTAGCGGTACATCTGCAAATTTGTCATATCAAGGCCACCTACCTTACGGGCCTTATTTTGGCAAAGCCCCTATGATTTTGATTACTTTCGTATGACTAAGATCTATAACTACACCGTTAAGCTCAAAGGGATGACATCACAAAACAAAACTAAATAACAGTGTAACTGATTTGTTTTTTAGCACCATAAGCCTTATCATATTATGCATTTAAGCATCAATTGAATAACATTAAGCATGACAGGTATCTTTTATAATCATTTAATTTTATACGTATATTTTCAAAGCAGACTTCACATAATCATTTCAGCATCAATCGACTAGTTTTGCCTTTAATTTTGATAAATCTAGTTTACTTTTGTGTATAAAAGTATTAGTTAAATTTATGTATCTATACACTATTATGTAATCAAACATAAACATTTAATATAGAACATAAAAATGCTGTCATGCCTTAAATTTATAAAAGCATTAGTTCTTAACAAGAGTTCTCAAAGAAAAGTATTTCCATATTAAACAGTTTTAGTACATTGTTCACGAGATCCAAGTTAATTTGTGCTTTTACATGACCTTTGCGTTGAACGCTTTGTTGACTGCAAAATTGTTCTCCTTTAAGGTTTGATTTGGCAGCAGTGACCAGAGTAGCTCAAGTTTGACGCAGAATTTAAGATTTCTAGAGTTGTCATTTGGACCTCTCAAGTAAAGTTTTTGAGTTCATGATCTCATGATTCTCTGCATTGTGTTTTTGTATTGTAGAATGATTCTTTTGGTTTAGTATTTCATTGCACATTTATATTAGTGAATCTTTGAATGAATTGTTGTTAGGTAACTTTCATCTGAGATGTTTAGTTATCGCTTCTATTGAATATATATATGTGAAATCGTGTTGCAGGCGAGGTTGTTTGCAGCAACTTGGGAGATCCAGATTATAAACAAGGTTGTACGATGTTGCGTATCCAAATTAATAAGAGTTTAAAATCACACGGATTGTATTTAGTTGATATAATCTAGCCGGAATATTTATATTCATGACACATAGCCCTGCTATTTATATCCATATCATTATCCATTTAATTTTTTATCATTCATATTTATATCCATTTACGTTTGATTCACCCATGAAGAAGTGTACAAATATATGAATATAAAATCATATCTACAGAACTAACTAACAGTAAGTAATGAAAGAATGTGGGAGCCTATATCACAGTTATGTGCGTTACAAGACATAGATTTTAGAGATTTTTTTTAAAAAATAAACACTTTACCTCCACCTTTACCAAAATGAACCGTCTAAACCCGTTTGACCAAAATTGACACTTTGGGCAAGTAAACATGGGGCGAGCAAGCATTTTCTCTCCATGTTCTTTGTCTTGTAGCGTGGATATGTGGGTGAAATGAATTGGAGAGCAAATGTTTTGCTCGCCCAAATGGTTTGCTTGCCCAAAGTGTCGATTTTGGTAAACTCCTTTGAAAGTGTTTATTTTTTGTAATTGAGTGTGAGAAGTGTTTGTTGTGGTAATTGATTAGCTCTAGCATGACCTTGAGACACCTGGAACTCCTCGGTGATGCCCAAATGTGCCATCAGTAGCCAAACATGAGTCAAAAACTCGCCCCCTTTCCTAAGTTGTTGCTCATGGTGAAAATCCACTGCAAAGAGTAGCAGCGATAAGCTAACATTTCGATCCATACTTGACTCATGACCTTCCACATACTTTCCTTTTCCATTTTTTCCAATGCTAATGCGAACCTGCAACCATCAAATAATGCAGATTTACAAGGCAACAGTTCAGGAGAATCAACTTACAGCAGCTTTAGACATGCGTAAACTTTTTCGGGAATAAGACCCTTTTCTTTTAAAAAAATTTACCTGATCATGCCAATATCTATTGGCAACATAACAGGGTATGTCATGAGAAGATGCATCAGATAGTCGAATATGTGCTTGCTTTCCATACGACATATATCAATATCAGAACAATCTTGATTGTCAACATCGCTGATACTCCATAGAATAGCGTCACACTCATTCTTTTGTAGTGAAAAACTACCTTTATGAGTACATAACTCTTGATTGGAGTGGACAACCATATACTCACGAAACTGATTGCAAATCAATTCTTTTTGTTGTATGTATTGTAACTACGCTGTTCAGGATTATTGACTGTAAGGGTGAGTTCGGTGACCTCCTCTACGTTTACATTGTTCATTTGTTCATTTGTTCTCCAATGAATTTCTATGAAATAACAATAATTACAGGTGAATGAAGAACGTAAGAAAGAAAAGATACAATTTACTATCGAGAGGAAATTGGAAGACCTTCTTAACAAGTTGATGTGTAATAACTACAATTTATAAGTTCATATTTCTACTTTGAGTAGTCAAAAAATACTTGTCTAGTTTCATATTTAACCAACCAAAAGAGACTTTAGTGAGTAGAGATGATATTTGATGGATGTCTACTACAGAAAAGTAAATCATTTTCATTACTTTTAACTTAAATTTACAGAGATGAAGCTTACCCGTTGGTAGGTTGCACAAGCGAGAATCATCAATTAAAAAAACAAAGAGGCATTGTTATCATGGTAATCAAAGAATGTTTGGTGCAATTTTGACAAATAGTATCGAGATGACGTGTGGTGATGAAGTAACACATTATATCTATCACCTATCTCCTCTGATTTTTTTCCCCATGCAAGTGCCTATGGAAACAAAACACATGTTTGCAACACGTTCTTAACAATCAAGCCAACAATAGTTTGCCAATATAGCAGTCAATGAGTTCTTCTCATACACATTTCAAGAAACACCTGGTACGTAAAAAGCTCATTGTAAAAAAAAGTCATATGGATTTGGAGTTTTGGACTACCACGACCAGTATATATTAGCACTCACGGCATGTAGGCCTAACATCCCAACATGTTGTGTTGGAATTGGGAGGCCTTGGAGCATACTTAAATCCGCTTCTTGTTCTATATCGTCATCACAAATTAGTCTTACACCAAACTCTTTTACTTCAACATCTTCATTATTCTCTTGGAAACTAAATGTAACAAAATTTTTTGCTTCCTTCCATCCCCGTGTATTCTTCTTATAACGCAACCATATATAAGAATCTTGGATTCCTATCACCAAATCCATAAAATAATTCTCAAAATTACTTGGAAAGTAATCTTTTGTAGTCAGAGAAGCTCCATCAAACTTCTTTAGAAATCATCCTTTAAATGTTTTCAAAGGCTTTTTGCACTTGAAAACAACACAAGTTCCATATCCCCTAAACTTATTGAAGCACCAGTCTGATGGCAATTCGACCTTTACATGATTTTCCGTACTTCTATTTGTAAACCACTCTAGAATGCTATTCCCATGATATAATACATCTAAATGCTCATAGTGAGTGTCTTGCAAGAAGAATTCACATCTGTTAGTCAAACCCACATACTGAAGGAAAGCAGAAAGCTGGTGAATAGAGCCTTGGGAAGTTATAGATGAGTCAAGACACCGAGTCTTCGATATAGATGATCCCTGGCTATCAATGGTAACATTCTTAAAAAGCTTTGGACAATTATAGAAAATAATTAAGCTACTCCTAAATGGGTCTTTAGATGATCTCGACAATTCTTTTAAGGATATACAATCACATGCCTTTAGTTGTAGTAAACGAGGTTGAAGTTCGGGCAACACTTCCAGCTTCTTGCAACCATTAACATTAAGCCAACTAAGATTAGAAAGTTGACTAAAACTTCCAGGCAAACTAGTAAAATTGTTCCCTTTTAAGTCTAGATCCCTTAGGCATGATAAGCCTACAATGCTCTCAGGAACTTGTACTAAATTGCAGTAGCTTAAATTCAGAAACTCTAGACATGATAAGCCTCCAATGCTCTCAGGAACTTGTACTAAATCGCAGTAGCTTAAATTCAGATCCTTTAACATATGTAAACCTGCCAATGAAACTGATCTTTGGGGATGTTGTTGTTTACTTAGTAAACCAAAAGGACCAATGATTAAAGTCCACCATCTAGGTTGAATCCTCTCTTGGCCACCGAATGATAATGATTCAAGGTTTTTTAGAGAGGATACAAAAGAAGGAAGTTCTGTAATGGCAGTTCTGTCAACATGAAGCTCCGTTAAGCTTTTGACCATGCCCAAGTCTTCAGACAGTTTGTCCACTTTTAAACACCCCGAGAGATTCAGGATTTGAAGAGAATCCATTTCCACTTTGCTAGGAAAACTCCTAACCCGTCTGCATTCTTTCATATTTAAGACAACAAGCTTCTTAAGCATTCCAATAGATGGGTGAACTGTAGACAAATTCACACTGTTAGGCTACAGCAGTACCTAAGCTTCACTAGCAACCTTTTCAAGCGTCTAGCAAACACTTCAAGACCCACCTTCACTAGCAACCTTTTCAAGCGTCTTTCCCACGAAGATAGTTTATTTCTTGACCACCCATTCTCAAACCAAGAAATAAAGGATGCGTTTTTGGATTGTGGTGGTGACAAATCCCCTAGTCCAGACAGCTTCACCTTCAAGTTCATCAAAAACTATTGGAACATCCTTGAAAAGGACATCATCTCGTATGTTAGAGTTTGAAGTGTCTAGCTATATTCCATGTGGATCCAACTCATCCTTTGTCACCCTTATCGCCAAAATTGATGATCCAATCTTTATTAGTGATTTTAGACCAATTAGCCTAATTGGTTGCCAATACAAAATTATTGCAAAGATTCTTGCTAATCACCTCGCTCTGGTCATCTCTTCGGTTGTCGGGGATATACAAATGGCTTTCATCAAGGGTCGACAAATAATAGATGGTCCTCTCATGGTTAATGAAATCATTGCTTGGGAAAAGAAACATAAAAAACGACTCCTTCTCCTTAAAGTATATTTCGAAAAAGCTTTTGATACATTAAGTTGGGCCTTCTTGAACTCTATTATGTATCAAATGGGATTTAGCTCAAAATGGCTAAATTGGATCAGCTCTTGTCTTAGCTCGACTTATGCCTCGGTTCTAATCAATGGGGTCGCCATCAAAGGAATTCAAAGTTGAACGTGGTCTAAGGCAAGGTGACCCTCTCTTTCCCTTTCTATTTATTTTGGTGACTGAAGTGGGCAAAGTTAAGGTTTATATGTCTCATCTCCAATTCGCGGATGATGCACTTTTCTTTGGAGAATGGTCACTTCATAATGCTAAGGTTCTTTCAAGAATACTCTCGTGTTTCCACCTAGCATCGGGTCTCAAAGTAAACTTGAATAAAAGTAAGTTGTTTGGCGTTGGAGCCTCTAACTTGGAACTCAACTTTATTGCTAACAACATTGGCTGTCAACCCTCAAATCTTCCTTGCATTTACTTGGGTCTTCCTATTGAAGCCAACATGTCAAGGTGTGCAACTTGGAACCTCATCATTAACCGATTCCATAATCGTCTCTCTATGTGGAAAGCCAAGACCCTCTCTTTTGGTGGGCGCCTAACTCTCATTAAATCCGTCCTTGGTAGTTTGGGTGTGTACTACTTTTCTTCATTCAAGGCCCCAATCTCCGTTATTAATAAGCTTGAAACAATCAGATGAAGATTCTTTTGGGGAAGTAGTATTGAGGAAAATAAAATTGCTTGGATTGCTTTGGATAAAATAATGTTGCCTCTTAATCAAGGGGGCCTTGGTGTGGGTAGTTTACGGACATGTAATCAAGCAATGTTATGCAAATGGTGGTGGAGATATCGCATTGAAAATGATGAAACTTGGTGTAAATTAATTTGTTCAATTCATGGTGATGAGGGTGGCTTTCGAAATCCTCCTCATTCTAGTTTACACTCAAGTCCTTGCCGAAAAATTGTGAAGTTAGAAAATGATCTTGTCTCATACGGGATCTCTTTGCCTTCGGTTTTTAAAAAGAAGATCGGTAATGGTTGCAACACCCTTATTTGGTTGGACACTGTTGGATTGTGCGAGTTATAAACACACGTAAACGACTAGAAGTGTGTGAGCCGATGGGGGCACACACGATAAACACGAGTATACGTGTCGAACGTTAACTAATACTTGAATAAACTTTACCCGTTATGCATGATATTGACCCGATCACTATTTTGACCCGTGGGTTTTTAAATGGTTCAACGTTTGGGTCGAAATTGGGAAAAGCCTTGGGCCTTGTAAATCCCATACGATCAGTGAGTAAGGGGGATAGGTTTGCATGTGTTTTTTAACTTGTTGACCAAGCTAGGTATCCTAGTTTGGGTTTGACATGTAGCCTATATAAACACACCCCTAGCTCCTCACAAAAATACGCATAACACACTCTCCTATCCCTAGAAACCAATTCTCATATTCCTGCTATTATTTTTGGTCGTGTGTTTCACATATTGACTAGGGTTTCAAGGTTAGATTGAAAACTAAACTTGTATCAAGACAAGTGTTTAGTTTATTGGTTGCTCTTGTTTATTTGTTTCCTAGTTGACATATAACATCAGCAAGAAGGGTATTACTGCTCCTGCTCGTGATCTTTTATCTCGGACAGTATGTGTTGATATCGGACAAGGCGTGTCCGATATCGGGTAAAGCTAAAGAAGCAGGTTTTCTGATTTGTAGATCTCGGATAAGAAGCTGTTGTGTTTCATTGGTGGTTTCTTATTCGTGGGTTGTTATTCAAGGGTCAAAGGTGTTGATTGGTTTTGTAGTTACGTTCTCGACTAGCAACAATCGAACGTATACGTGAATCGGGTTTGTGTGTGATACTCTTCGAGGTATCTATTTTAGATACTTAAGGTTTCGTAAGGTTTCTTGTTCCGTTACTAGAGATCAATTGCCAAGCAAGGTTAGCTTTTCTTAATCCCTTTTAATTAATTAATATTGTATTAATTATGTGTTTATTAATTACGTGTTTAACCTAATTGCAAATACTAGATCCTTATCCGCTGCGTACTCGTAGAGGTTGCCGGTTAACTTGATCTAAAATCCCAACAGACACTTGGATTGGTAATGAACCGCTAAAAGATTCATTCACGAGGCTTTTCAGATTGGAATTAAACCCTTCAGCGCTTGTATGTGATCGCGCTCCTGTCTCAACTTCTTTCACTAACTGGGCTACTGGAGTTGGTCCTATTGTTTTGGCTGAAACAGATTTTAGTAATCATTTAGCTCCTCTTAGACCAGGGCCTGTGCCAATGCAACTCTCTCATGGCCTGCTCATCGATGGGGCTGGTATAGAAACCCATTCACACCTGCTGAGATTGAAGAACTCAATATTCTTACCGAGCTTGTCTCAAACCTCACCTTAATAATGAAATCAATAAATGGGTTTGCAATTTTAACGAATCTAAAACCTCACTGTCAAAGGAATGCGGCTTTACATCTCCAAGGCTAACCATCCTTCAACCATTACTCAATCTCGTTGGAACAAATATCAACATGGCGTATAACCGAAGGCTTTCAACTCGGCTAAATCTTGATAAAATAGGTGTAGACTTGCACTGTGTCCGCTGCCCCATTTGTGACGATGATCTTGAGTGTGAAAACCATATTTTTGTTGAGTGTACCATTTCAAAGGACATATGGTTAGTGGTCCTTAAATGGTGGTGTATCCATAACCTCAACATTTCGAGCCTCAACGATGCAATTGAATTGGCAGACCGAGACCCTCTTAATAACAAGCAAAGGAGGTACTTTAATGTTAGGAATTAGAAATTCCAGGTTTTAAAGAGTCGGTCACCTCAAGTATAGGTAATCGTTAGAAAGCTCGTAGTCGTAGTTATTTTACGTTAAGTAGTATTTAGTTAAGTAACACCGTGGAGGACGGATGGGTCTTTACCCACTGTATGCCTGATCCACAGCCCGTTGTGTGGCGTTTTATGTAAGACTATAAATACTCTCTACCTCCCAAGGTAGAGAGTTGGAGCTCATAATAATATCTTTCATTTTCTCTCACTAAGTTCCCTAAACCTCTAACTTTCTCTCTCTAAAACAATCTTGTACGCCTACTTGTGTTAGTGGTTTGATGTGTATGTGAAATCCAATAGCTTACAATTGGTATCAAGAGCCATGGTTAGATCATCTCTTACATATCTTTGGATTTCTAGTGGTTTTTAGGTGGTTTTAGAGTTTGAATAAGTTTAGTGGTTTTTGCATTATTTGGGTGACTTCTTGTGTTAAAGTTTGGATTTCTAGTGCATCATTTAGGCTTTGATTTGGAAGGTTTGAATCATTGTGGTTGGGTTGTTTTTGGATTGAAAAGTGGTGTCTTTGTGTTTTTCTTGCTAGCGACTTGTGCCTCGGATAGACTTTCTTGGTAGCGACTTGCTTTGTTATTTGGTAGCGAGTTGTTGTTTAACGCCTTAGCGAGTTGAGCTAGCGACTTGTCTATTGAGACAAGCCGACAAAAGTACAGTTTGTGGATTCCCCACTACGAGTAGCGACTTGGTTTAAGTTAGCGACTTGTACTTTATATTGTTAGCGACTTGGTGTTAGCGAGTTGGTACCTAGCGAGTTGCTATTTAGTGACTTGAATATTTAGCGACTTGGTGCTTAGCGAATTGCTGCCAAAATTTTGTTAACGACTTGGATTGTAGCGAGTTGTTGTATAGCGACTTGGAGCTTTAGCGACTTAGCACTTAGCGACTTGGTTCACAGTTTTTCTAGCGACTTGGGTGATTTCATTTAAATACGGTTTTCTCTTGATTCAGTAAAATCCCGTGAAAGAATCTATTTCCCGGTTTAATCATAGAGTTTTAAAATCCCGTTTAATCTTTTAACATGTCTTCCAACGTTCCTACTATCATTTCCACTGTTGTCGAGGATGTTCAAGTAGCTGGTTCGGATACTCGTCCACCTATGCTTGGCAGAACTGACTACGACTCTTGGGCTCAACGTATCAGATTGTACTGTCTTGGAAAAGAAAATGGGGTCAACATTCTCAAATCCATTGACGAAGGACCTTATCTAGTTGAGACTACTAGAGACATAATTGATACAGCTGAAGATGGAACAATGATCTATGGAATGGATAGACCTAAGATGTATGATGAGCTCAATGATAAGGAGAAAAAGAGATTCGATGCTGATATCAGGGCTTCAAATATTATTCTTCAAGGTCTTCCAAAAGACATCTACAAGCTTATCAATCACAACACCGAAGCAAAAGCTGTATGGGATAATGTCAAGATGATTCTCTCTGGTTCTGAGCTAACTGTTGAAGATCGAGAATCACAGTTGTATGATGAATTTGAGCACTTCAAGATGAAACCAGATGAGAGTGTCTATGAGTACTATGTGAGGTTTCACAAGCTTGTGAATGACATGATAAATATTAAAATGACAATGCCAAACATTCAGCTGAACTCAAAGTTTGTGAACAATATGAATCCTGAATGGCACAAGTTCGTTACTTCTGTGAAGCTTACCAAAGGTTTAAAGAATACAAACTATGAGCAACTCTATGCCTTCCTTCTTCAAAATGAGAGACATGCCATGTTTGAAAAAAGGATTCTTGATCAGTTCAAAGCTCAGGGAGAAACAAGCTCAACAAATGATTCAACTGCCTTTTACTCAAAAGTTGGGATTACCACCAAAGCTTCTCAAGTTGTACCTATAGGAAATGGTAATCATAAACTCATTCCAGATCCAATGTTCAAACAAGCTGATGCTGATGCAGGCATGGAAAACTTCATCAATCAACTGGCACTCATGATAAGTCAAAACATGAATTCTCTCCCATAAACCAACAACAACCTCAGAACAGCATCTAACCCACACAATCAAGCTACTGTCAGAGATGGAAGGATCGTGGTGCAACCAGTTCAGGAAAAACAGTATGATTAGGGAAGAGGTGGAGCTGGTAGAGGTTATGTTGGTAATCAGAACCGAGGAAGGAATGAAAATCAAGGTCAAGCTAAGCCGATCAAATGCTATAACTGTGGTGGTGAGGGACACATTGCAAAGAACTGCACATCTCCAAAACGTCCACAGAATGCTGAGTACTTCAGGGATAAGATGCTGCTAGTACATGCTCAGGACAATGGAGCCGCTTTGGATGAAGAGGAGTTATTGTTTCTGGCTGAAGGGAATGCCAAGACCTATGATGCTGACGTTGATGAACAACCGATTCAGGAGATAGGTCATAATCATCAGAATGCCTTTCAAGTAGCGGATTGTGATGCTTTCGACTCTGATGTAGATGATGAACCTACTGCTCAAACAATCTTCATGGCTAGCATCTCACCAATGGTGTCTCCAAAGGTCTCTCCCCCACATCAAACTGGTCCATCCAAAGACAAAATCATCTCAAAGGTATTAAAATTATATGATGATGTTGATGTGCAAAAGATACATAATGAAATACAATCAACTGAAACCATTGATTCAGATATTGAGAATATGGGTAATATAAATGTTGTCCCATATGATCAATATGTGGAACAAAGTGAAAGTGTGATTGTATCAAGTGATGTATCTTCTGCAGTCTGTGATGACTATGCTTGTGATGAATACACTGCATGTGCGCTTGATGATTCTGTTGTCTCTGAACTTAATGCCTATAAAGAAAGAGTTGCTATTTATGAACAACGTGCTAAGTTTGAATTAACCACTCGTGAGCAGGAAATGGATGACCAAATGCGTACAATCATTAGAAAAAGTAATTTTAGAGAAGAAGTATTAAAACAAGAGTTAAACTCCTTACAAGAAAAGCTTTCTAAAACTATTAAGCAAAAGCAAGAGCTTCAAGATAATGTTAAAGTGCTTAAACAGGAATTTCATGCTAAGGAATCAAAACTTTTGAATGAATAAAGTTATTAATTCTCATTAGAATGAAATGAAGTTTACAACACTCTATTTATAGAACTACTGCTTACTTGTACAGTACTACTACTAAAACTAAGACTTAAACACTACTACTACTACATATACACATTGACTAATTACATGACTCCACATTTCACTTGAGCCTTCTGGTGAAGCTTTAGCTTTGCTGGCTTCTGTTTTTGCTGAACCTTGTTCTGATTCTGCTGATGTTGATTCTGCTGAACCTTGTTCTGATTCTGCTGATGTTGATTCTGATTCTGCTGATGTTGATTCTGCTGAGCTATATTATTGATGTAATGAGCTGCTCCTTTACCCCCCACAAGTTGGCAATGTGTATGGATCACATATGCCTAACTTGGATAAGCATGTATAGTGGAGAGCCTTAGGTAATCCTTTGGTGAGAACATCTGCAGCTTGATGTTTAGAAGAGATGAACATAGGAAGAACTTGATTATTCTTGATCTTATCTCTAACAAAGTGGCAGTCAATCTCTATATGTTTGGTTCAGGCATGATGAACAGGATTGGAAGCCAATGCTATGGTGGATTCATTGTCACAGAAGATAGGGATAGGAGTAGGAGTATGAACTTGCAGATCACTGAAGAGACATTAAGTTCACATGTACAATCTGCAAGGACCCTGTATTCAGCTTCTGTAGATGACCTGGAAACCACCAATTGTTTCTTGGATGACCATGATATCAAACAAGGACCAAGAAATGTAGCATAGCCTGTGACTGATCTTCTAGTGATGGGACAAGATGCCCAGTCACTATCACAATAAGCTGATAGTTGAAGATTGTTAGTTCTTGGGAAGTGTAAACCTTGACCAGGACAAAGTTTGATATATCTTAAAACTTTGTATAAAGCATCCATATGAGCAGTCCTTGGAGCATGAGAGAATTGACTGAGTGCTTGGGCTGCAAATGATAGATCAGGTCTGGTAATAGTGAGATAAATAAGCTTGCCAACCAGCTTCCTGTAAAGAGATGGGTCAGGAAGAGGTTCTCCATCTGTGAGATTAAGATTCTTGAGTGGATCCAATGGAATAGTAGAAGGTTTGTGGTGAAGAACATCTGCACATTGTAGGAGATCCAAAGCATATTTCCTCTGGGACATAACAAGGCCTGTTGAATTATGAAGAATCTCTATGCCCAGATAATAATGAAGAGGACCTAAGTCTTTTATGCTGAACTGGTTGTGGAGATGTTGTTTGATGATTTGAATCAAGGAATGGTCACTTCCAGTGAGAATGATGTCATCTACATAGATGAGTAAAGCAGTGAAGGAGGTATCTTTGGTGAGGGTGAAGAGAGAAGTATCTGCATAACTTTGATGAAAGCCCAAGGATAGAAGGAAAGTGGTTAGCTTGGTGAACCATTGTCTGTTTGCCTGCTTGAGGCCATACAGGAATTTCTTGAGTTTGCAGACCATGTTTGGTGTGGTGGGAGTGATGTATCCTTGGGGAAGAGACATGTATACTTCCTCATGTAGATCTCCATGAAGAAAGGCATTGTTGATGTCTAGTTGCTCAATAAACCAGTTCGTGTGTACAGCTACTGCAAGAAGAGCTCTTACTGAAACCATTTTGGCAACTGGAGCAAAGGTCTCTTTATAATCTATGCCTTCCTTTTGGGTGTAGCCTTTTGAAACAAGCCTGGCCTTGTGCTTGTCTATGGTACCATCTGATTTGAACTTGATTCTATAAACCCATTTACTCCCAATTGGTATCTTTCCTAGTGGTAGAGTTGTGACTTCCCATGTTGAGTTTGTTTCTAAAGCCTCTAATTCCTTTTTCATTGCTTCTACCCATTTTGGATCTTTAGATGCTTGTGAATAATTGTGTGGTTCAGTGGTGGTGTTGATGTTGTGAATTAGATGTCTAGTGGATGGTGTATGAATGTTGGTATAATTAATGTAATGAGTGCAGTGATGTTTTGTGATGTTGTGAATAAGTGACTTTGGAAGAGTGCATTGATAATTTGTGAGTTTGATGGATGGTTGTTTGGTTCTGGTGGAGACTCTTTGTGGTGGTGGTGGTTCTAGAGGAGTGGTGATAAGATGAGTTTCAGTGGAAGTGGAAGGTGTGGTAGAATTAGGTAATGTGGTAGATGGTGTATCTGTGTGTGTAGAGTTTGCTGGAGGTGGATCAGTGGTTGGTGAGTTGTTGGTGTGGGTGTGAACTGGTGAGTTAACTGTGGATGTAAGTGGAGATGGATCAGTATCATTGGTGACTGTGGATGATGAATGAAAGACAGGGAGATTTGTGTGATCAGGTGAAATGGGTGGCGATGAGTGTGTAGTATTGGATGGTGAATGAGCAAAGGGAAATTTAGTTTCATCAAAGATCACATGTCTGCTGGTAATAAGTTTATGTGTGTTGGGATCATATAAGACATATCCTTTTTGTGTGAATGAATAGCCAACTAGGATGGTGGGAATAGATCTTGGATCAAGTTTGTCTAGGCCATGTTGATGAACTAAAGCTCTACATCCAATAACTCTTAGGTGATCAAGTGGTGGTGGTTGGTTATGTAAGAGTTCATATGGTGATTTGTGATGAATTGGTTTGGAAGGTAGTCTGTTGATGAGATAGGTAGCTGCAAGGATGCAATATCCCCATAAGTGGTTTGGAAAATGAGCTTGGTGTTTTATTGCTCTTGCAATCTCAAGTAATTTTCTGTGTTTTCTCTCTACTCTAGCATTCTGCTGAGGGGTGTTGGGACATGATGTTTGGTGAAGAATACCATTAATTTCAAAATATTCTGAGAGAGAAGCATTGGTAAATTCTGTACCATTATCACTCCTGATTGTTTTGATGGTTGTGTGAAAATGATTTTGAACATAAGCACAGAATGTTTTGATGTTGAAAGTGGTGTGAGTTTTGTTTGGCATTAAATAAGTCCAAATTGCTCTTGAATGATCATCAACAATTGTGAGAAAGTATTTGCATTTGTTAATTGTTGGATGTTTATATGGACCCCAATCATCAATGTGAACAAGATCAAACAACTGATTTGCATATGAGGTACTTGAGTGAAAAGGTAAAGCATGTTGTTTTGCCAAAGGACATATATCACAAACTGAATTTGAATTACATTTGAACAATGATGAAAGTGATTTTATTTTCTTAAGTACAGTGGTCAAAGAGTGTCCAAGTCTGGAATGCCATAAAGTTGGATTGGTGTTGGTGTGAAGGATGGTTGCTGAGCTGGTATGAGTTGAAGGTGCTGGTGAGATGAAGTACAGACCATCACAGAGGGTGCCATGTGCAATCCTCTTGTTCTGGTCCTAAAAAATGCAGTATGAAGCAGTTAGGGTGAGTGAAATGGATGTTCCATGTAATAGTTTGCTCACTGAAATGATATTGTATGTGAATGTGGGAATGTAGAAGACATTATGTAGTGTTATGTTTGCATTGAGGGTGACTGATCCATAGGTTGTGACTTTGATTGTTTTGCCATCAGGAAGGGATACAAGGACTGGTGTAGTATGTGTGTGAACATTGTGCATTAGAGTGAGTGTGATTGAGATATGGTCAGTTGCACCACTATCAATTATCCAAGCATCTTTAAAATCAGTAATGAGAGTTGCAATAAATTTAGGAATTTTGAGACTAGTGGAGGAGAAGATACCTTGGAAGGGATTTCCTTGGTTGTTTTGAAGCATGAGTAGCACCTGATTGAGCTGATTTTGCAATTGATCCATTCTTGCTGATACATGATTCTGTGGTGCCTCTTGAGTGTGTGGAGTAGAGAATTGTGGTTTTGTGTCCTCCTGTCCAGTCACCATGTTTACAGCCCTTGTGGTTCTTGGATTGGTAAATTTTGGTGTCTGTGATGGTTGATATTTTCCATGAAGAGGATGGCCTGCTGGATATCCCACAATTTTGTAGCATTCGTCTTGTAGATGACCTTCTTTACCATAATTGCCACAGTAGACACCTTTCTTAAAGGTGCTTTTCCTTTCTGAGCTTAAGTTTATGGTTAAACCATTGGTAGTGTTTGGATGGAAATTGTTTCTTTCTGATTGGTAATCGTTCCTGAGTTGGGAGTTTTGATGTGATCTTGCATTAGTATAGGTATTGTATCTTGGAGCAGAGTTGGCTTGTGATCTTGCATTGGTGGTGTAGGAATTGAGGATGGTAGAGGTCATTGAATTAGGAGCAGTTCCTTCTCTTAGCTTCTCTTCTTGCCTCACCATGGTGTATGCTTTTGCAGCTGATGGAAGAGGTTGCATCAGAAGAATTTGACCCCTGACATTAGAGTAACCTTCATCCAACCCCATCAAAAACTGAATTAATCTCTTTCTTTGATCCCTTGCACCATTAATCCTTCCATTTTCACAAGTACAACTGCAAATACACATGTAAGGTGCCTCCAGTGCATCATATTCATCCCATAATCCCTTTAGTTTGTGATAATACACTTCAACACTGGAATTGCCTTGTTTCAACTGAACCATGTCATTTTTCAGTTGGAAGATTCTATGACCATCAATTTGAGCATAATGTTCTTGCAATTCATTCCATAATTTTGACACAGAATTGATGAAATTCAAGTTGTTGCTTATCTGTTCACTAACTGTATTCAAGATCCAAGAAATCAACATATCATTGTTTCTTTCCCAGATTGCTCTGAGATCTGATTCCACTGATGGTTCTGAATATTCTCCAGTGATGATTTTCATCTTATTCTTGGCATTGAGTGCTATGGTGATTGATCTTCTCCAGGAACTGTAGTTCTCTGATCCAGTGAGTTTCTTGGAGATGAGAATGAGTCCTGGATGATCTGTTTGGTGTAAGAACAATGGATGATTTGGTGTGATTTCAGTATCAGTAGTTGCAGTTGCGGTGGTGTTTGTGGTAGTTGCAGTTGTGGTGGTGTTTGTTGTGGTTCCCGCCATTATGAGTTATGTAAAATTTGACTGATTTGTTGATTAAATGATGATATTGTGATGATTGATGATTGTAAGAATGTTCCTGATGTTGAGTAGAGTAGAAAGATGGTGATTTGGTTGAATTTGGTGGAGTAAAAGAAGATGAATGGTGGTTGTTGTGATGGTTTTGGGTTGTTATGGTGGTCGGAGTTTGTTAGAAACGGTGGAGTTATTTAGAAGTGGCAGAGTTGGATGGTGGTTGATGGTTGTTACGGTTGAGCATGATCATTTGCTCTGATACCATATTGAAGTTTGAAGAATGAGAGAATTTATGCCATAAGGCGGGAAAAGTTATTAATTCTCATTAGAATGAAATGAAGTTTACAACACTCTATTTATAGAACTACTGCTTACTTCTACAGTACTACTACTAAAACTAAGACTTAAACACTACTACTACTACATATACATATTGACTAATTACATGACTCCACATTTCACTTGAGCCTTCTAGTGAAGCTTTAGCTTTGCTGGCTTCTGTTTTTGCTGAACCTTGTTCTGATTCTGCTGATGTTGATTCTGCTGAACCTTGTTCTGATTCTGCTGATGTTGATTCTGATTCTGCTGATGTTGATTCTGCTGAGCTATATTATTGATGTGATGAGCTGCTCCTTTTAGAGTGTTATGCGATAAGCATAGTGTTCCCATTATAGATAAACCCAATCCTAGATATGGTAATATAGCAAAGGCTGCACAAAGTGTAATCTATGATGGAAATGAAATCCTTAAGCCTAGACAAAAACCTAGTTGCACTGAGAGCACTGATGAAGATAAGCAATTAGAAGATGTCACTAAAAGAAAATTGGATGAAAAACTTAAGAGCCCTTCTTGCATAAAGAAAAAAATCAGTTTTAAAGCAGCCAACTATTCTAAGGAAAATTGGATTGCATTTAACATGTTTAAGCCTCAAATGCTGTTAACACCCGAACAAGTGTTCTGGAATGAAGACTTAGATAAACTAAAAGCAGAAAAACTTGTTGAAACAAATCCTCCCCTTAGGAAAATGCCTAAAGCAACTGTGTATCCTCCCAATACACCAATGCATCTAGTCCCTAGAACCATTGCCACTAAAAGCAAGACCTTAATCAGTCAATATGTTATTTTTCAACTATTTGTTGATTTTGAGAAAACTTGCAAAAAAAGGATCACACCCACTGGGATAACTGAAGGGGAAAGGGGTTTTGAACAAACAAAAGAATGCTATTTAACTGAGGTCATGCCTTTCTTTAAACTTCTAAAAGATCACTTTGAGAGTCTTAAAAAGGGGATAGATACTGATATTAAGGGAATGGAAAAGGAATTTGATGCAATGATAGTTGAGGTTAGTGATTATGAGCGAGCACTAAAATATAATGAGATTGAGAGGAAGAACTTGCATACACTAAATGAGAACCTGATTTCTGAATGAATTGCTCAAGATGTGTTCTACACTGCTACTAATTGTTCTATTACTGCTTCTCAATTTCATGAACTGTCTGTTGCTTTGAAAGTCTCCCATGATCGTGTCATTGAGCTTGAAATCAAAAACTCTAAACTAAGTGAGAAAATTGATCAGGATGACCATGATAATTTGGTGAAACATCTTTCTAAACTAGAGGTTGATCATTTTGATCTACAACTAAAATAACAACATCTTAAAGAAAGTGTTAAAACCTCAAACATCAAGACATCCTCAGATGCTCCAGAGTTTGATGCAGTATTTCAAATAAACAAACGTGACGAACAGATTCAAGCTCATTGTAACACGATCAGAAAGTTGAAAGCCCAAATCGCTCAATTAAAGGGTGAAAAGAACAATGTGACTGGTCCCCAAATGCCTCCTTCTTTAGATTCTCAGAATTCGTAAAACTTTCATCTTCAAAACTTAGTAAATGCTTTACAAAAGGAAAATGGGAGTTTTCTTGAAGAAAAGGAAAAGGTTAAACGTCATTTCAATGAGTTATTTGAATCTATAAAGGTCACTCGTAACAAAAATAACGAAACGATAGCTTCATTACAAAAAGAAATTGAGAATCTAAAAAGTCAGGTAAAAGGGAAGATGCCAATGACCAATGGGGAGAATGGTGTATCAAAGGTGCCTGTCTGCAACAAATATGCTTTGTCTGTGAAATATGTTCCTCCTCATCTTAGGAATAACAAGCTTGCAATTCAAACATATTTCTCATATCTTAAGGACTGTTTAGAATGCCTTCGTGAGATTGTGGAAGAGGATAAGTTAGAGAAACCACTTGATAATGCAATTAGGCATGCATGCTTATATGCCGAACGATCTCAAGAACCTTTAGAATGCTTAATCACAATCTGCCCTAAGTCCTTAGGTGAGAGAGTTAATCCTTTGATTCCTTGTTCTATGCCTAGTGCCAAGCATGAAATCCATTCTATGCCCAATGATTTGAATGTGAATTTTAGTGTGCCCTCAAGTAGTTCAGATTCCAAATCTGTTAGTGCTAAGAAAGTGAATTTTAAGAAAGTAAACACTAATATGCCTTCTAGTGCGAAGAAAGTGAATTTTAGAGAGCCTGCATATAGCTCAAATCATAGTTTTAAGAAAGTGAACACTAATGTGCCTCCTAGTAGTTCAGATCCTTGCACATCAAGTTCAGGAATGCAAAAATTAGATCAACCAACTAATGTTCCCATAATTCCCTCTACAGGAGTAATCAGTGACATTAAGGCAAGTGGGTCAAAGCCTCCAGGAAATACCAAGAAAGATAGGACCTCGCAAGCTAAGAATGTGCATTGGAAGAGAGTAGAAGACCAACCTAGGAACTTTAAGCTTGAGTTGAATAAAACGAATCGTGTTGATTCTAGTACTAGACATAGGCATACTGTAATTAATTCGAATTCTGATACTATTTGCAAACCATGTAATGATGACTGCTTGAATTCTGTTTCTATTCATGATTGTGGTGTGAATGCTTTGTCTAATACTGTCAAATCCCCAGTTAATCTTGTTAATGCAAAATATCATGTTAAAAAGGCAAAAAGGCTAAGGCGAAAGAAAGTTAGAAAACAGTGGAAACTCACAGGAAGAACATTTAGTAAGATAGGCTATCAATGGATACCAGTTGGCAATAAGGTTAATCAGGCAATACCCACTAGAAAATGGATGCCTACTGGTAGAACTATTCCCTTAAGAAGTGAACATACTTTGAATAGGGCAAATACGGACACTAGTACTACATCTATTCATAATGATTGCATTGCCTCAATTTATGATATAGATGTTTCTATTTCTGATGTGGGTGTTCCAATCACTGTTACTAACCAAATGGAACCCATTCTTGCATGGGGATCCCAATTATCCAGTTATCCATTCTTGTCTGTGTTCAACTGCAGATCGTTCAAATCGTTCTGTGGTACCTGGACTCAGGCTGTCCAAGCATATGACTGGAGACCGGTCGCGGCTCATGAACTTCGTGAGCAAATTCATCAGGACAGTTAGATTTAGGAATGATCATTTCGGTGCAATTATGGGTTATGGAGATTATGTTGTTGGCAAAAGTGTTATCTCCAGGGTATATTATGTGGAAGGTCTTGGTCATAACCTGTTCTCTGTTGGTCAATTCTGCGATTCTGATCTAGATGTAGCCTTCAGAAAACATACTTGTTTCGTTAGAGAACTTGATGGTAAGGAACTGTTAAGAGGAACTCGTGGTTCAAATCTTTACACCATCTCTATCGATGATATGATGAAGTCTTCTCCAATTTGCTTGTTGTCAAAGGCTTCTAAAACAAAGTCATGGTTATGGCATCGTCGTCTCAATCATTTGAACTTCGGCACCATCAATGATCTCTCAAGAAAGGACTTAGTTGTAGGTTTACCAAGACTTAAGTATGAAAAGGATCATCTTTGTTCAGCATGCCAATTGGGAAAAAGCAAAAAGTATGCCCATAAACCCAAACCTACAAACTCAATTACTGAAGTTCTTCATACAATTCACATGGATTTATGTGGACCAATGAGAGTGCAGAATATTTTTAGGAAGAAATATGTGTTAGTTGTGGTTGATGATTACTCTAGATTCACCTGGGTCAAGTTCTTAAGGACAAAGGATGAAACTCCTGATATCATCATCAAACAGCTGCAGGTTCGACTTAACAAAACAGTCAGAATTATCCGAACAGACAATGGAACTGAGTTGGTTAACAAACAACTTAGTGAATTTTATGAAAGCATTGGAATCAGCCATCAAAGAAGTGTTCCTCGAACTCCTCAACAGAACGGTGTAGTTGAAAGACGAAATCGAACTCTTGTGGAAGCCGCTAGAACAATGCTGATTTACTCAAAGGTTCCAATGTTTCTCTGGGCTGAAGCTATTGCCACTGCATGCTACACACAAAATCGTTCCCTGATTCACACTGTTCATGGAAAAAACTCCATATGAACTTGTCCACAACAGAAAACCTAATCTCTCTTTCCTTCGTGTGTTTGGTGCATTGTGTATCCAACTAATGAGGGTCAAGACTTAGGCAAACTTAGAGCTAAAGCAGACATTGGAGTATTTGTAGGGTATGCACCAAACAAAAAGGGATACCGAATCTACAACAAAAGAACCCAAAATATCATGGAGACAATTCACGTTACGTTTGATGAGCTGACCGGTCAAATGGCTCTCGGACAATCCAGTTCTGGACCCGCACTTCAAAACAGTCCCATTGGTTCATCCCTTGTACCAAATTCTTCTCAAGCAACTCCATATGTACCTCCATCTGAAGATGATTTAAAGAAATTGTTTGATCTATGTTTGATGAACAGTATGAGCCAAGTGCTAATGAACTGTCAATCCCATCAACAGAGGTTGCTTCTATTCCTGTTACTGAAATTAACCCTTCGACTTCTATGTCATTAAGCCAAGAAGCGCCTGCTGCTGATCAATCTGTTTCATCAACAAATCTTCAATCATCAAGTGTACATCATGGAAATGCTTCTGATTCACAGGATGAAGTTAATCCCTTTGCTACTCCCGAAGATGTTCCATTTGAAAATATATTTGCTCCTGAATCGTCATCTGAACCATCTTCTTCAGGAGACTTCGACTCTGCTACTTCAGTCACTCAACAGCAGCCACATGAACACCTCAGAAAATGGACTCACGATCATCCATTAGACAACATCATTGGAAATCCCTCTCGTCCTGTATCCACACGGAAACAACTTGCAACAGATGCCTTATGGTGCTTCTTCAACTCCGTACTCTCTAAGATCGAACCCAAAGATGTTAAAACTGCTATGAATGAAGACAGCTGGTTCAATGCCATGCAAGAAGAAATTCATGAGTTTGATCGATTAGATGTATGGGAATTAGTACCAGCTCCAGATTGTGCTATGATCATTGCTCTCAAGTGGATCTTCAAAGTAAAGCTTGATGAGCATGGCGATGTTTTAAAGAATAAGGCTAGATTGGTTGCAAAAGGATACCGTCAGGAGGAGGGTATAGACTTTGAAGAATCATTTGCTCCCGTAGCTCGAATCGAGGCAATTAGAATATTCTTGGCTAATGCTGCAAGTAAGAACATGGTAGTCTATCAGATGGATGTAAAGACGGCATTTCTGAACGGAGATCTTAAAGAAGTCGTCTACGTCAGCTAACCTGAAGGCTTTGTGAATCCAGAGCATCCTACTCACGTGTATCGTTTGAAGAAAGCTCTTTATGGTTTAAAGCAAGCTCCAAGGGCATGGTATGATACGCTATCAAAGTTTCTTATGTCCACCGGCTTCAGAAAAGGAGCAGTTGATCCAACATTGTTCACCAGAAAGTCAGGCAAACATTTAATTCACGTTCAAATTTATGTTGATGATATTATTTTTGCCTCGACTGACCCCAATGAGTGTGACCGTTTTTCTAATGAAATGGGTTCAAATTTTCAAATGTCAATGATGGGACAAATGTCATTTTTCTTGGGATTACAAATTTCACAAAGTCCCGGAGGCATTTTCATAAATCAATCTAAATATGCAAATGAGATTTTAAAGAAATTTGGACTTGATTCATGTGACCCCGTTGACACTCCCATGATTGAACGAACCAAGCTGGATGAGGACCACTCAGGGATTATGGTTGACCAAACGAAATACCGTAGTATGATTGGATCCCTGATGTACCTCACAGCTAGTAGACCAGACATCTTGTTTGCTGTATGCATGTGTGCTAGATACCAGGCTAAGCCTACCAAAAAGCACCTTGAAGCGGTTAAACGGGTCTTTCGGTATCTCCAAGGAACCATCAATATGGGACTTTGGTACCCGAAGGACACCGGTATGTCACTAACAGCCTACGCAGATGCTGATCATGCAGGGTGTCAAGATACTCGTCGAAGTACGTCTGGAGGTGCTCAGTTTTTGGGTGATAAGCTTGTGAGCTGGTCGTCAAAGAAGCAAATGAGTACTTCTATTTCCTCTACAGAGGCTGAATACATAGCCATGTCATCTTGTTGTGCTCAAATCCTATGGATTAGATCTCAATTAACTGACTATGGCTTTGTATTCAACAAAATCCCTCTGTACTGTGATAATAAAAGTGCTATTGCTCTCTCATGCAACAACGTTCAACACTCAAGAGCAAAGCATATAGACATTCGACATCATTTCATTAGGGAACAAGTGGAAAAAGGTGTGGTGGAACTCTATTTTGTGAGGACTGAATACCAGTTAGCAGACATCTTCACCAAAGCTCTTCCAAGAGAACGTTTTGAGTTTATTCTTCCACGACTTGGCATGAAAAGCCTTCAACCAGAAACACTCAAACGTCTTCAGGAGGAAGACGAGGAGTAAAGGTCTTACTTCATCTATCTCCCTGTAAATATTTATTCGAAAAACAAAATACAAAATTACAAAACCTTCAAAAAGCAAATAGAAAATTAAAAAACTTTCAAAAATCCATAAAAATTTGAAAAATCTTGAAAAATTCCAAAAAATATTGTCTTTTTGTCATGTTTTTCTCGATTTGATAATATCTACGGTCTTTGTGGTGTCATTCAAAGAATGACACGGGACTTTAGATGTTGTTCGAATGTTCATTTAAAAAAAAAAATCAAAAAATCAAAAAATTATTTTTGGGAGAAAGTGAAACTATGGTTTATTGTCATTTCAGGCAGTAACCCGCTTTTCAAAGAAAGAACAGAGCCATGCTTTATCTTGTTTTTCAAATCTCATGCTCTGATTCTATAAACAATTACTTCTTATCTAATGAAAACTAATTGTTTTGAAAAATAACTCGGACTCTATTTTTGATAATCATCTGGACTTATTTGTCAAAATATATATCTCTCAATCAACAACCTATGTCATTGATTGAGGGGGAGAATGATTTCAATTAAATCAAAAAGTTATTTGTCTTTCAATTGTTTTCAAAAGATAATCATGCATGTTTTAATCAATGGAGTTTAAAGTCTATAAATCTAATCATCATCAGTTAAAACGCTTTCATTATCAAGTCACAATTCTCCTTAAAAAGCTTTCAAAATCAATTTAAATCTTCAGAGATCACAAATCTCAAATGATTTGATAATTGTGATCGGGGGAGAATTTGCGATTTAAATTGGACTTAAACTGAGGATTCGGTAAATGGTTTCATAAATGCTTAGCAAGTGTTCCTCCCCGCATATGCCAAACGATTTCAAATTTTCATGCATATGTTGAGGGGGAGCATCAATTTTAAAACCACAATGAATTGAAACGTGATTAATTTGTCTCTAAGTGCAGGTTCCCTCTAATATGTGCATAACCCTTTCAAAACCTTGAGGCACATATTGAGGGGGAGCAAACTTTTGAAAACCTCATCCTTCCAAAATGCTTTATCTTTTTTATTTAATTAAGGAAGTGATGCTGATATTGTTTAGAAAATGGTAATCAAAGAAGTTAATTCTTTCTCTTGACTCCGTGTGCTAAAACTATTTCAAATACATGATGCACACGTTGAGGGGGAGCTCCTTTTCCAAAAATATCAAAAACAATTCAGGTGCAAAATTCTTTGATAATATATCACAAGCATCTGGATTGATTTTCAAATGGTTTTCAATTGGTTCCAATGGCAGATGAACAATACCAAATAGACCGACCAACTTTACTTTATGTATGGTGATATAAGGATGATAAGGTTAGGTATTTGTTCCCATGATCCGCCAGAACCGGGGGGATCTACCCAGGGACTATCCACTAGTTAGTGTAGAGTTCTTAGGTATGATGATCAAAAGGAGAAAAATGAGAAATGGGAAGAGTGCGGACTGAGACTGAGCTAGTACTAGAATAAACCCAACAAGGTTCTAGTTATGAAGTCTCGGTAAGCACTGAAGGGGTTGAAGAATTAAAAAGAATTGAATGTGAAAAAGGGTGAAAAGAAATAGCCCTCCATTTATTCAACCTTAGGGCAGAAACCGGGTTCTATTCATATGCTACTGGTGGTTACTATGGTAACACTGGTATTGAAGACAAGACGTCATGGACCTAGTGACGCACTGCACTAACTTCCCAAACCACTCAAGTTCCTCTTAAAAGGACTTGTTTCATTCTCACGGGGAACCCACATAATCTATCGACTTTCTCTTAGAGATCGTTGATATTGAAGAAGGAGACCCTCTCCCTAGTCTCCGGCACAGGAAACCAAAAGAGCACTAATTGAGTCTAGAGCCACGAGATCATCAATTAATCTCATTAGGACACTTATTTCTTGAAGACTCACAGTTTCACACAATGTGTAATGTGAGAATATATCTTATGAGTCCTACGCACTATCCTTGTGGTTGTGCCAAGACTTGATTGTGTCATATGGACCTCATCAGTGGAGCGATTCAAAATTGAATCAATCCAGGTCCAAAAAAATGGATTGACGGATATCTTTGAAAAACCGGTTGGTGTGTTTAAAAACTCTTTTCTATAAGCACATCGACTGTGTACAATTATTTCAAATCAAAAGGTATTTATGATTGATAATTGATTTTCACTAAAACTTCGTTGTATTGCAAAAACAATTTCTATTGAGCGATACACGATTGGTTTTCAAATCTCTTTTCATCAATCAGTGAATCTCTATTCGCTGGTTCACTCACTCCGTGTTGTCTTCTTTGAGACGCTCCGGTTTGAGAACAGCTAGAGCAGCTGCGAAACCCTGTCAAGGAAATTCTTCAGAATTATACCTGATCACAGGCAGTACTTGTACTGATCAACGGGGAACCGTGGGCCGTGTACCTCAATTCAACGAAAGTGATCAAAGACACTTTCGTGCACTTTATTGCTAACTGTCTTATGCAGGTACACCCCGACATTTGCAGCTGATCAGAATGGAGCGGTCAATCCATTGCCGCATGTTCACACATCACATTCAGTTCCAAAGAAATCATGATTGGTGCTTCAAAGACTCTGATATTATCACTCCATGCTTTTGCTACGCTGCTGCCAATATCATGAATCAACAAAAGCTTCGGCTAATCTGATAAGAAGAAATCATGATCCAGAATGTGAGCATGTCGGTCCAAATGTCATAACATCTCAATATCCCAACACCACAAAGGAAGAGTCAGAGATTTAATGTAGCTGATGATCTCAAAGCTGGCTCAAAACTTATTATCACATGGATCAGATAAAGACCTCCACTTGGATTATCCAAACATGCAATGTGAAGAATAAATGACTACGAGCTTCAGAGCAAAGTAATACATCAAGAGTGCAAGAACAATTTATTATGTAATATCTGTTTGTATTCTATGTAAGTTTAATGTGTGTTTGAGGTGACCTCCCTTAGGGGGAGATTGTTAGGAATTAGAAATTCCAGGTTTTAAAGAGTCGGTCACCTCAAGTATAGGTAATTGTTAGAAAGCTCGTAGTCGTAGTTATTTTACGTTAAGTAGTATTTAGTTAAGTAATACCGTGGAGGACGGACGGGTCTTTACCCACTGTATGCCTGATCCACAGCCTGTTATGTGGCATTTTATGTAAGACTATAAATACTCTCTACCTCCCAAGGTAGAGAGTTGGAGCTCATAATAATATCTTTCATTTTCTCTCACTAAGTTCCCTAAACCTCTAACTTTCTCTCTCTAAAACAATCTTGTACGCCTACTTGTGTTAGTGGTTTGATGTGTATGTGAAATCCAATAGTTTACATTTAATGTGGTTGTTCAAACGACTCTTTGGGTCCTCTGGACTCATAGAAATGAAACAGTCTTCGCATCCAAGAAGCCAAGTAAAGACCTTATTCTCAACAACACTAAGCTTTATACATTCACTTGGATCCCACTCAAGAGCAAATTTGCATTCTTTTAGTTGGGTAGATTGGTTTAATAACCCTTGTAATGCTTTATGCCATGCTTTGTAATCTTTCAGTGCCTTGTCCTAGTCTCTTGCTAGGCATGTTTTTTATATAATCTTAAATTTTTGCCGTTAAAAAAAAATCCTTGCAGATACTGTTATTAGGAACTTATTAGCTAGAACTTCAATAATAGCATTTGCAGAACAATGACTTCCGTCTAGTACACTTGCAACAAAATCTTCATTTTCCTCAATGAAGGCACACGCAATGTCAAGAAACTTTCTTTCTGATCAGATGCCAAGCTATCAAAACTTGGTCGAAGTTTTTGTACTATCTATAAATTAGTATATCTTTGGAGTCTATCCAACTCGCTTTTCCAAAAATGCACAGATTTTTTATACAATAATCGACCAAATATTTTGAGAGCCAATGGATGACCTTGCAAATGTATTAAAACTTGGGAAGCCAGCTCTTTAAAATCTTTTGTAGGATGTCGTTTTCCAAATGCATATAAACTAAAGAGCTCCAGAGCTTTACACCCATCCAAATTCCCCATTTCATGGATTTGATCCACTCTATGTGATGTTAGCAACTGTTTATCTTTACCCGTGAAAATAATCAAACTTCCTGGGAAAAACCAATCAAGTGAACCTGCTAGTGCTTCTAACAGCTTCACATCATCCAAAACAAGCAGAATAGGCTTACATGCCATCATTTGTTTTATTACCATATAACCGTCCCCAACATTTGATATCTGCAGATCATCTGTTTTCATAATCTTACCAATCATTTGCATTTCGACTTCTTTGACATCTTCACAAAAGCAACGTCCTTCAAAGTAGACACACATCAAGTTATATATAGCTTAAAGTTACAATAAGAGGTATCCCTAAAAACCGATTCTCTCTGGCGATTTTTGTCCCCTATCCCTAAATCGTTTTTTCCTCCAACTCTGCTCATCCTAGGTGATTCTTTACTCGATCTAATCTTGTTATTAATCTACCTTTGTGTTTAATTAGTGCTTGCTTTGGTTCGAGTTTTGTTTTCATCTTGATTCGCATAATTGAAGGATCGTTTGCTTTTGGGATTTAAAATCATTACTGGTTCGTTAGGTGTGATTCAGTCACTACTATCTTATGTTAATAATTACTTGATTGGATCATCTATGATGGAGGCTGGTTGATACTGGGTTTGGCGTTCTTAAAACCCTAACGATCAGTTAGGGTTTTCGGTTTTTTAGGGTTGTTTTTACTTTATTGTTTGTTACTATGGACAAGATTGATGAATTGAACGTTGATGTGAATGACCCTACTGTTAGTCCTGGTGAGTCGATTCTTCAATCGACAATGAACCCTAATAGTAGGAATGTGAAGCTTACTGGTAATGCTTCTGATTCTCGTTCTGAAGGACAAGTGGAGCCGGTTTCACTTGGTTCAAGCCCTAGCCATGACGCACCTATTCATGCCACGCCTGAGGGACATGATACTTTATTGAAAATTCGTGCTATTGAAAAACAAATTTTTGAAGGAAAATTGGTTCTTGTGGGTGACGATGGGCAACCATTAAAACCAGCTGTGACTGTGGATACGACTACTTCTACTGGGGCTCATCCTTTTGAGCATCTTAAGGTGCCGCAGTCGCAGAAGGAGTTTGAGGAGATGCTTACTGCTATTGGTTATTATTCAAAATCTCCTCAAGATAAGAGTGGTCCTATGGCTTCTAATGCTAATGATAAGGTTGATACGAATGCACATGGGGCTGTAGGTAGTGAGAAGGTGGGTGTTTTGAAACAACCTTCTTCATCGTATGCTGGTGTTACTTCTACTGAACCAAAGAAACACACGTCAAACTTTCGTAGGTTGACGTGTAGTACGAACGCTTATGGTGTGGATCTTTCTGTCCCGATGAAAGTGGTTGAAGAGGTGAACACTAGGTTTGAGAATACTTTGTATGGGTATTTCCTTGGTCAACGCCTTGCTTTTCCTGTTGTTGATTACTTTGTACGCAATGCGTGGGCTAAGTTTGGTATACAAAAGGTAATGATGAATGCAAAGGGGTTCTTCTTCTTTAAGTTTAATTCGAAGAAAGGTGTTGATGATGTGCTAGAAAACGGTCCGTGGTTGATTAGAAATGTTCCTATTATTCTTAAACCATGGACCTTGAACACCAACTTACTTAAAGAGGATTTGACCAACATCCCGGTGTGGGTTAAATTCCATGATGTTCCTCTGGCTATGTTTTCTGATGATGGCCTTAGTCTCCTTGCCACATTGATAGGCACGCCTAAAAGGTTAGACGCCTTTACTAGCCAAATGTGCAAGGACTCGTGGGGCCGTAGTAGTTTTGCTCGATGCATGATTGATGTGAAGGCGGATGGGGTGCTTAAGGACACCATTACTGTTGAGATACCGTTACTTGATGGGTCGGGTTCGACTATTGAGAAGATACGGGTTGAATACGAGTGGAAACCTCCTCATTGTGATAAATGTATGATTTTTGGTCATACTCTTATTGAATGTCCTAAAGTTGTTGAACCACCTACTCAGCCTAATAAGCATGTTAATGATGGTTTCAAGATGGTCAATAACAAGAAGAAGGGAAAGCAAGGTGGTTCTACTATTCCGGGTCAAGGAGGGTTTACTAAACCTGTTGTGGGTAAGCAGTTTCAATATCAACCCAAAAAGACTCCTCCTGAACCTAAGAAAGTGGAAGTCACTAAAAAGAATGTTTCTGATGTGGCTAGTTCGAGTGGAACAAAGATATCTACATCTAATCGGTTTGATGCTCTTAATATGGAAGATACGGCTGCTTTTGGTAGTACTTCTAATGACACCAACAAGGATGTGGATTCTGGTCGTACAATGGAAGTTAATGAAGCATCACAAGAACCTTCTATGAGTGATTTGAAAGAGATGGAGTCAGATGTGGCTCCTAAAACTAGTGATTCTTCTATTCTGCCAGCCTCTTCTACTAAGAGAGTCAACCCTTTTTCTAAAGTGGGAGATATCGTGGTGTCTGATTCTGAAGATGAGGTGATTGCTAACCCATTTGATGAGTCTGCTAATCTATTCAGAGGTGACCAAGAGTATGAAGATGAGTATGATGACTATGACTATGATGACTATGCGAAGCAGGTTTCTGATCTTCCGGGGAATTTGGATGCCTTTAATGCCATGTATGGCACCAAGCTTCAAGGACCTAGGAAGTAATTTGTTTTTGTTATGTCCTATGTTATCATTTGAGTAGTGGTTTCTTTGTTTGTTTTCTTGTTTAGAAAATAGGTAGTATCCTGTTATGTAAGCTTTATGCCTATGTAACGGGATGAGATATGGGATTTCACTCATATCCATTGTACTTAAACGTATTTTTGGTTAAGATATTTACCAGGGTGCAGGATTACTCCCCTTTACCCAAAAAAAAAAAAGTTATATATAGCTTTGGTAAGGGTCGTCTTTCCTATTCCACTTATACCACAAATACCAAGCATATTAACTTTATGTGACCCAACGAAGCGTGACAAGTTTAATTTCTCGAAATGGATATATATGCCAACAAGGTTCTCACTAACATGCAAGGGCCCGTCAAATAATCTTTTGAGGATTTCTCTGGAAATGGAATCGATGAACTTGGACTCATACCTGTTAATCAGAAAGACCAAAAAATAAAAAAATAAATAAAAAAATAAAATATATATATATATATATATATATATATATATATATATATATATATATATATATATATATATAGTGTCCAGCTTTAATAGAGCTACAAGTCTGATTACACAAAAACAAGAAATTTACACATTTGTCATGTCTTGGAGATCCCATCCAGAAAAGTTAGCCGCATTGGATAGAGCTTCCCTCCATTTATCCACCTTTGTTCTACTTGAAGCAGCATCATGTTTGTCAAGTGCTCCAGCATAGCTCCCAGTTTGTTTCCTCACCGTGTCAGGTTTAACATCATAAAAGACTATCTGAACCTCGTGTTTAGGCTTTCCCATTTGCTTGCACTGGAGTATATTGACAAGTTCCCTCATAGACCATAATGAAGAAGCGTAATCTTTGGAAAAGATAACAATAAAAAACCTCGATTCTTCAATGGCTTTGTAGAGATGAGGAGATATCTCTTCCAGGGGCGGTGCTGAGAACGTAAAAAAGAAATTAGGCCTGGCACGAAAAAAAAAATGCCCCTATATTATAATATCCATAGACCATAATCAAGTACGAAAAGCCAAAAATACGAACAAAAATCATTCTTGCAATAAAAGTATTACTTCTACAAAATAAAATATATTTAAGTAAACCGTGCATTACTTCTCGCATTTTTTGAGGCAAAGTCTTCGATCAACGATTCATAATTCATGTTCTCCAACATATCACTCTCTATAGAAATCATTGCTAATCCATTCAATCTATCTTGGGACATTGTAGATCTTAAGTATGACTTCAACAACTTGAGTTTTGAGTTTTGGGCCTAATGCATATAATGGGTATAAAAAAAATTTAGTGCCCCTTAGTGGGTTGGGCCCGGCTCGGTTGCTGATGGTGCGCCGGCCCAAAACCGCCCATGATCTCTTCTCCTTTAGGCAACTCTCTATCATCTCTAAAAGCATGAATCCCTTTTTGTTTCAAATCATTGAACATATGATCCATGAAGTTTTTCCGGATATCTTCACCTCTAAAACTTACAAAAACATCATATTTCCATCGATGAGGAATGGAAAACGCAACCATGATTAACGATGAAAGCTGCATAAAGTTGTTTGAAAATTTTAAACTTGTGATTATTGATAAGTGAAGCTTTAATTTGTATTTTCAACTCCGAAACATAGAAAGGATCATGAGTTCTAATAACAAATTGAAAAGGTGGATGTGAAGTAGCTTTTTCCACACTTACACATATATTTTATACGTACTAAGTACATGCGTTTTGTTGAATATTGTATGTTTTATTATCTATACTACTTATAATCCACGAAAGCACCTCACTCTTAATTTTAAGACGTACAAGAAATTAAGCATGGTTTACAACACTTAAATGCACACAATTTTCAGAATTACAACAAAGTAAGCATATTGTACAACAAAATAAAGCGTGGTGTCATTTTAAGACCAAAATTCTATCAAACAACATTAATGCTATTAAAAACACCCATTCACCAAAAATTACAACCATTTAAGCACAATGTATAATAGCTGCAACCAATTTTCAGATTTACAACAAAAGAAGCATAGTGTACAACAAAATAAGCATGATGTAATTTTCAGACTTACCTATTAATGACTATAATGACTACTACTTACAAGAACAGAGACATAGTGTACAACACTTTAATGCACATAATTTTCTGACGTACAAGACAAGAAGCATAATGTACAACATAACACCACATTAACGCTATTTAATGTAGTTAATTATTTAACTGGTCAATAAATACAATTAATACAGCTATTAAAACACCCCTTACATAAGAAATACAAATTATCAAGCATATTGTACAACCAAATAAAACACAATTCCAACATTAAATTTCACTACTTCAAAAAATAAAGCACATTATACAAATATTCAAGCTCGAACGGGCCAAATGGGCTTGAGCCCGAACGGGCTCGGACCAAATAGGCTCAAGCCCAAGCAGACACGACCCAACGGGTTCGAGGCCGAACGGGCACGGGCTATACGAAATTCTTGATATCCGTAAATTTATTGTTATAAAGAACATAATAAACTAAAATACATTATTCATCAAAAAAAATTATTTCAGGGTACCCGCCGCTGCAACTCGCGGGTACCCTGCTAGTTACAATGATGTACCTAAAAGAAAATTGAAATGTAGAAAATCAATTTTGAGTAAATTACATGAATAATCCAGTGGTTATAGAAAAGGTTAAGACTTTGTCCCTACATCTTAAAATTACACTAATAGTCCTTATTGTTCTCAGATAAGCGCACATTTTTGTCCCTAGCGCCATTAACATTTATAAATGACGAAAATTCCCTTATGTTTTCAGCTAAACACCTACACCCACACTTACATATTCCTCGAATACACATAATTTAAAGACCCTTTTCTTAAATCTTTCTATTTACATATGAAAATAAAAGTATTAGTAGTTTAAAATATTGTTGAAGAATGAATTTGTAACACCCCAAAACCGGATTTTATGTATTATATTGTGAGTATGCCATTAGAGTAGTTTCATTAAAGACTTTTTATAAGTTTGAAAGTGTTACGTGATTGGTTCGTCAAACCCGATAGTCAAACTATAAGTCCAATTATCATGTAAATGATTTTAGAAAGTATTATGTGTCATAAACATAAGAGAAATAGACTTGAGGGACTAAAGTTGTCAAGTGGCCAAACTTGACATAACTAACTAGATAATCCTAGACATTTCCAAATCATTCTCAAATGTTCCAAGAAGGTGATTGTGTAAAGTTGGTGAATAAAAAAGGGGAGGGAAAAGAAGAAGATCAAGTGGGGTGATTAAATCTTAGTGAATCATGTGTTCTTTATGGCACGAAATAAACTCTAATAATGCTTATACACAAGCAAATAATCCTAATCTTGAGTTAATTGTTGAATTATAAGTTAGGGTTTGTGTAGAATATTTGAAGATATGATCAGATGATGATTAGAGTTGATGAAGGGAAAGCTATCGGTTATATATAAACCCCTGAATTGTATTGTTTTTATGTAAATAATGGATATGGTGATAGTTCCTGGTTTGGAATCAAGTAAAGAAAAAGATGGTGAAGTGTTGGTAAACTTGGCTATGGAGGCAAGGTAAGTAATTTGTATATAACATGTGTTATATATGAATTATCATGTTATGTGTTGTAAATGAAGGTTTTAAGGGCATAAGAACCTTGGTTTACAAAGTATGGGAATAACATATAATTAACTAGTTGGAATTTTATAGTCAAAGTGAGTGTTAGTCCATGGTTATGGATTAACTAAGGTATGTGATGGAATTGTTATATGCGTTGTTTTTAGTTATAGTATGATTTGTTTTATATTGTTATAGCCGGATTATTGTTATAGTATTAAAGATTGCAAGCATTGAAAGATTATAATGATAATGAATAAGAATGAATTGATAATGTGATGATGTGTATATGATTATATGTTATAACCTAGTTACTTACTAAGCATTCTTTTACCGTTAGTTGTTGACCTTTTCTTGTAGGTTTGTATGATTTAAAGGATGGCTTGGATAGGAGCTGATGATGCTTTAAAGGAATGGAAGTGCTTGCTAGTCGATTAGGCAAGTAAATAGACAGATAACCGGGTTAAGAAACAAGTTAAACCCCCAAACGAGTCATCGATTTATATTATTTGAAAGTGACATGTATATTAGAGTTTGTTACATATTTGAAGTTGTATTTACAGGTTTTAAAGTGTGTTATAAAGTTATGCATAAGTTTTGTTGAAAGTGGGTCAAAAGGGGTGTTTTGTAGAACACCTGTCACTTTGTATAGTAAGTTTCTGGGGTCTTTGAGAGCGAGTTTTTACATATTTTTGAAATATAAGATGTTTTACAGTATTCTGGAAAGTCCCATGTCGTGTCGAGTTATCTAAGTCAGCTTTCCGAAAAATAAACAAATGTAATTGGCATACGTATTCTGGAGAGTCCCATACGTATGTGTGGTATTTTCCATACAACTGTATGCTCTAAATCCAAAAATGGCAGAATGTGTTTGCATGGCCATACGGCCGTATGGAATTTTCCATATAGCCGTATGGTATTTTCCAGATTTTGGTCGGTTTTGTAAAATTCATATAAAATAAAACGTAGCTCGTTAGTGTCTGGGTTGTAACAAAAATATGTCAGTTTACTAAATAGTGTCTAGATACCATTGATTTTTTTATATATACCAAAATTTCACATATTTTAATCACACCTTGAATAATCTCGATACATTTTAATCATGTCTTTGGATAATCTCGATATCTGTAGTCAACTTTTCATTCACTTAAAAAATAAAAATTAAGGTTATTAAAGAAGAATATTTTGTAGTTTTAGATTTGCTGGCAAAGTTCGATTGCCATATTATAATTTGATTTAGTTTTTCCTTTTTTTTTTTTTTTTTTTTTTTTTTTTTAAGTTTGGGTGAATGAGAGGTTGAAGAATGAGGTGAGATATGTGTGTGTTGACTTAGAGGGTGTTTGGATAAAATTGAAAAGATATTATTGTTGTTTACATAATATTAATGTTGTTTGGCACTGCAGATTTGAGAACCGCAAGGACTGTCAATGTAATTTTAAGACTTGGGGACTAAATATGGAATTTTGGTATAACTACAAGGAATATGGAATTTTGGTATAACTACAAGGACTATCCATGTAATTTACTCATCAATTTATGAGTTAAGCTCGACGTTTATGATGAGGTCGAGATTGCATTAAGGATAATGATGTTTCATATAAAAGAGTATCCAAAAGTTATAATATATTCGTGATCACGAGCTTACTTATAAACAGTGAACCAACAATGTTTCGATTTTTGTTAACAAAAAAATAACTAAAAAAGACAGAGTGGTGGACTCTGATACTTGTGAAGATTAGCCCAAAAAAGTAGTGTCCTAAAAAATAGGGAGATGATTTGCACACTCTTCAAATTGATTTGGACAATCTAATTTAGAGTGTCTTGACATTTATACCCTTATAGGGTGAAATATGAGTAAAAATCATGTGATGGAAGTGTCAATACACTCTAAATTAGAGTGTCCCAATTAATCAAGGGAGTGTGCAAATCACCACCCTAAAAAATAATGTATCGTCTAGACATAAAGCTAGTTAGCAGGTATACATCACAGTGCTGAATAACACAAATTAATTCAACAAAAGGCCCTCCATAACTATGATTATTCTATGTGACTGTAAACTTTTTTTAAGTTTATGGGATTAAGCAAAATTTACAGCAAAATGTCATTTCTTGGTATAGAAATGACCAGATCAGATAATAAACAAAAGAAAGTGTAAAGAGAGAAGATGACTTACTTCTTTGATTGGTCAAGAAGCGAAGAGTGGATATGAATGATGCAATAAACAATGTAATGAATTCTTCTTACTGTCACATATAACAAAATCAAACAAGTTCTTAACTGCAACTACACATCGGCAGATAGCAAAATCAAACAAGTTCACGAGTAATATCTACCAAACTGTTTTCCAATATAATGGTTAATGATTTCTACAGATATACTCCATTCTAACAAACACCTGGTGTGGGCTACTATACTTGAAAAGCTCATTATCATATGGGCCAATTAAAGAAACACAACGTCAAATAGATCAAAGAGTACCATAGTTGTGGTTTGGCCAAATTGCAGTCCTAGTGGTTTTAAAAGTGCAGGTGGCCTCCCAATGAGAAAGTTTCGAGTTTATTTTTGTCTATGGACGAACTGAAATGACTCAAATTTAGACAAAAATACCCATTTGTTCTTCCCGTTTGAACTTTATTTATTTCTAAATAAAATTTAAAGAATAAAGAATTCACCTACCACCCCACTTTGCTCTCACGACAAGTAAAAAGTACAATGATCTCCGGTGATGGAACCACCCCGGGACACCCATGAATTTTTGTGACGTAGTGTTAATTTTGTTAAAAAACCTCGATTTTTCTTAAATGCACCCGGTCCTTAAAAATTGTGTTTGTTGTATTGTTTAGTTTATCTTAAGTGCACCTGGTCGTTTTGTGTCCTAGTTCCGTCCCTGATGATATCCATATCGTCTCAAGAAATCACCTGGGTGAGGTGGAGTGGAGTGGGGATCAAGGATAATGGAAAGGCAATTTTGGAATTGAAGCGGTGATTAATACTCGTCTATGCTAGTATAGTGGCGAGGAGTAATACTTTTGAACCAATGTGCCCCTCTTGAATGTGTAATCACGTAAATGGTAAGACGCATCTTTGGGAAACAGGTTGAAATCTGACCCGTATGTGATGTGTCAAAACACTTAGCATGTTGCATGTCGAGTAGGTACCTCAAAGAACTAAGCTTCACCTATACGTGCAACAAAGAAGCGATGCATAATGTAAGCATCAAGACGTTTTTGGCAATAAAAACATATCTCAGTTTTTCCAACAAAGATGTCATTGCTTTAACATGATAGCGCCACCTAATTGCTATGATACATATTTCCAAAGACATAAACTGCAGCAAGGTTTATTATCCTACTGTACACATCGCCACTTCAAAACACAACAATCTATTTTTAATCCGTTGTAAAATCCAAAAAAATCTACAAACAGGCTGTAGAGTTATAGCTAACGACAATTTGCTTGTATAATAGTAAATGATTTCTACTCGTATACATTTCATCAAACACATGGTGGATGTCTCCTACAAGAAAGCTCTTTATCTAAACCAAAGACATGGATTTATCAAAGATTATTGAATAAAACGACCAAATAAAGGTTACAATCTATAAATTATTATAATAAATGTTTTTTATTAGACTACCATGACCAGTCGATACGATAATCCCCAAACAGGCACAAGGCCCCACCATGCTGTGATAGAGTTGGGAGGTCTTGGAACATACTCAAGTCTCCTGCTTCTTGATCTAAATCTTCATCACAAACAAGTCTTACACCACACTCCTTCACTTCAATATCTTCACTCTCATCAAAACAAAATGTTACAAAATTCTTTGCTTTCTTCAATTTCCATATTTCACTTGTCGTATAATGCAACCATATCATATCTGACTCATCGATTCTTATTGGCTTATCCGCAAAATATTTTTCATAGTAGAATGGATTGCATTGTCCCAAAGAAGCTCCATCAAAGTTCTTTACAGAGTATCCAAAAGATGTGGAAGGTTTTTTTCTCTTAAAAACAACACAAATTCCATATCCCCTTAACTTACTGAAGCTCCAATCTAATGGTAATTCGACCTTTTCATGATTTCCCATACTTTTATTTGTAAACCAATTTGGAATGATATTCCCATTATATATTATATCCATATTCTCAATAGAACTTCCTGACAAATGGAACAATTCACATCCGTTATTCTGGATACCCGCGTAACGAAGGAAAGAAGAAAATCGGTTGGTTGAGCCTTGGGAAGTTACAGATGAGTCGAGACACTGAGTCGACACCTGGCTATCAATGGCAAGATTCTTAAACAATTTTGGACAATTCCTGAGATAAGTGGATCTATTGATCATGATTGGGTTTGATCCGGTAATTGAACATAAGGAGGTGCAATCAGATGCATTAATTTCTAGTAAGCTAGGTGGAAGTTCAGGCAACACTTCCAGCTTCTTGCAACCAATAAGATAAAGCCAACTAAGATTAGAAAGTTCACTCAAACTTCTTGACACTTCTCTTAAGGAGGTGCAATGAGATGCACAAATTGTATATAGACCAGGTGGAAGTTCGGGCAACACTTCCAGCTTCTTGCAACCATCAACAACAAGTGTATAAAGATGAGAAAGTTGACTTAAACTTCCAGGCAAGCTAGTAAAATTGTTCCCTTCTAAGTGTAGCTCTCCTAGACATGATAAGCCTTCAATGCTCTCAGGCACTTCTAATAAATTGCAGTAGCTTAAATTCAGATACTTTAACATATGTAAACCTGCCAATGAAACTGATCTTTGAGGATGTTGTTGGTTCCATATGAAACCAGGGATTGAAGTCCACCATCTAGACCAAAAGGCTTCAGGCAGTTGGTTGACATTTAAGCATCCCGAGAGATTTAAAACCTGTGCGCAGTCTCTCATATTTAAGACAACAAGTCTCTTGAGCATTCCAATTGATGGATGAACTGTAACCATATTCACACAACCTTCAAGATCGAGCTCTTCAAGACTTGTAATCTCTGAGAAGTCAGGGGTGGTGGTTAGGTTACAACAGTACCTTAGCTTCATTATTTTCAACCTTCTTAAGCACTGACATCAATAGAAAAAAAATCAGTTTGTATATCATTAGGAGTCGAACACAAACACACGTATGAAGAAGTAAATACCTTTGGTGTTGTCCAAAGTAGTTTTATGTGGCTGTAAGACAAGTCAATGGCAACAATGTTTTCTGGAAAAAAATCTGAAGGTAAGAACTTTAAAGGCAATCCATGCCAATAAAGCAACCTTAATTTATTGGACAACAAATCCAGTCTTCCAGAGAATTTTATTGCAACTGGCTGCCAACGTCCTTCGACTTTCGGAAAGCATATTTTTAGTATCCGCAAGTTTTTCATACGTGTAAGAGCTTCTCCATCTATGGGAATATTTTGACAGTTTGTCTTTAGCAAAAGGACAAGAACTTCAACTTCTTCTGCTACCTAGATACAAATAACAGATCATATTGCTTTTATAATTAAAAAAAAAGGGGAATTGCATATATATCCCTGCAAAAGCTTAAAATTGCCAACTTAAACTTGTAATTATATATATATCCTTTCAAAGTCGTAATGGAAAAGATTATTACGATGTAATGAATAAATGTTGTTTGTTTACATTTATAGAATGTAATGATTCATTGCAAATAATGATCCATTACACCAAAACCATTCCTTATGGGTCCCCTACTTTTTTTCATTACATCTTGTAATGGAATCAAAATTACATAAAACTCCTTCATTAATTAACCACATTAAATAAACTTTCTATCATTAATGGATATTTTAGTCTTTTTATTATCTATTCCATTACGTCTTATTATACAAACCAAACATATTAATAACTACAATGAATCATTACATTACACTCTTTATTCCATTACATCGTTTATTCCATTCAGTTGACATTTCATTCCGTCCTACTAAACGAAAAATATTGCATATATATCCAACTTAACTTACTATTTACATATATATCATTTCTAAACCTTCGTAATTACATATATATCCTCTAAACATCTAATATATCATATATATCAAAATAATTATTTAATATAACTTTAAACTTTTAAATTATGGTAATTGTAATTTTAAAATTGCATCAACCACATTTATTTTATAGGGTACGATGTCCCGAGGTTCAAATGAACTATATAGCCAAAACCAATATATCAAGACAATGTTTAACCTCACGAAAAAAAATTCACCTTAATAGATATATAATATGAATGCGTGAAATAAATTCATCATATATATAATGATTGTAATATATTATACAACACAGATAAAATATATTTATAATAAAAGGTATATATTACTGCCAACAAGTTTATAAATAAAGAAAACATATATTTAAGAAATATTTTTTTATAATTATAACTGTCATGTATCCTAGAGCTGTAACTTTAAAGTAAATAGTTATTTGGATATATATGACATATTTAAGGTTTAGGAAGAATATATATGTAATTATAAGTTTAGGTTGGATATATATATGCAAATTTTAAACCTTTAGAAGGATATATATGCAATTAAAAGTTTAAGTTGGATATATACGCAATTTTGAACGTGCAGGGTCATATATTAAAAAAAAGAAAAAAAAAGAGGCAATTGCTTATACTCAAATGTAATGTTTATGTTGAAAAAGGAATCATATGCCACTTAATACCTTGTTTACATTCGGAATATCGCAATCCTCTGATGAAATCCACAATCTGCTGTGATTCCCAGGCATGCTGAATTCTTCACGTATAATTTCCCTTGCCATGCTTTGCATCAATTCATGCATTTGTAGACACGTATTACTTGGAGATACTGTTATTAGGCACTTATCAACTAGAACTTCAATAATAGCATTTGCAGAACAATGACTCCTTTCTAGTACACTTGCAGCAAAATCTTTATTTTCCCCAATGAAGACACATGCAATGTCAAGAAGCATTCTTTTCTGATCAGATGCCAAGCTATCAAAACTTGGTCGAAGTTTTTTTAGGATATCTGAATTAGAATATGTTTTGAGTCTATCCAACTCACTTTTCCAAACAAACACAGACTTATCATACAATAGTCGACCAAAAACTTTGAGAGCCAAAGGGTGACCATGCAAATATTTCACAATTTGGGAAGCAAATTCTTGAAAATCTTCCGTAGGATGCCTTTTCCCAAATGCATATAAACTAAAGAGCTCAAGAGCTTTATAATCATCTAAAGTCTCCATATCATAAATCCCATCCACTTTATGAGACCTTAGCAATTGTTTGTCTTTACCAGTAAAAACAATAAGACTTCCAGGATAAAACCAACTACGTGAACCTGTTAGTGCTTCTAACTGCTCCATGTTATTCACATCATCCAAAACAAGCAGGATCCGCTTGCATGCCATCCTTTGCTTTATTACCATAGAACCTTCACCAACACTTGATATCTTCAGATCATCTGTTTTGAGAATCTTACCAATCATTTGCATCTGGACTTGCGTTAGGCCTTGTCGTTTTTCGACTCCTTGGACATCATCACAAAAGCAACTTCCTTCAAAGTGGACATACATCAAGTTATAAATAGCTTTGGCAAGGGTGGTCTTTCCTATTCCGCTTATACCACATATTCCAATCATGTTAACCTTATCTGACCCAACGAAGCGTGACAAGTTTAATTTCTCAAAATGGAAATTGATGCCAACAAGGTTCTCACCAACATGTAAGGGTCCGTCACATAATGTTTTGAGGATTTCTCTGGAGATGGAATCGATGAACTTGGACTCAAACCTGTTAACCACAAAGGCACAATAAGTAAGAGAAACTACATAGTGTTAAGCTTTAGTAGAGCTACAAGATAATTACACAATAACAAGAAATATACCCATTTGTCATGTCCTGAAGATCCCATCCAGACAGATCAGCCGCCATGGATAAAGCTTCTCTCCATTTATCCACCTCTGTTTTATTCGAAACTTCGTGGTTAATGAACGCTTGTGCATAATTCCTTTTTTGTTTCCTCACCACATGAGGCTTGGCATCATAAAAGATAATCCGAACCTCATGTTTGGGATCTTCCATCTGCTTGCACTCAAGTATTTTGACAAGTTCCCTTAGACACCATGTTGAAGAAGCGTAATTTTTGGAAAAGACAACTATCAAAAACCTCGAATCTTCAATGGCTTTGTAGAGATGAGGAGATATTTCTTCTCCTTTAGGCAATTCGTTGTCATCTCTAAAAGCATAAATCCCTTTTTGCTTGAAATCATTAAACAGATGATCCATGAAACTTTTACGAATATCATCACCTCTAAAATTTACAAAGACATCATATCTCCATCGATGGGGATTGGAAGGCGCAGCCATGATCAATGATATGTAAGCAGCTGGATTTCCATGTGAAAGATTAGCCCAACGTAAAATTTTACCAAAAAAGTAATGTGACATTAAGTGCAGGGCATATGCTGACAACCTACTTTTTAATGATTCACTTGGTAATTAAAATAGATTTGAATAGATGAACATACAAAGAGTCATGAGTTACCTGATATATGATAAAGTATCTGACTGTGTTTCAAACTTGATTCCTGTAAATTGTTTAATTAGTTTTAACCGTCCTTTTATGGAATTTCGATTTAAACCATAACTGAACAATTTATCATTTCTTAGATGATATATAAATAGATGAAAGAATGATTAAATGAAAAACAAGGAAATAAGCAAAGAGTGATGACTTACGGATTTTCAGATGGATTGAGAAGTAGATGATAAGAATGCAATCAATAATGGAAGCTCAAGTTATCTTTGCTACACTTAAACAACAATTTAAGTAATGCAAATGGGGTGAACTTAATTCAACTTTATACCCAATAGTTACACTTCTAATCCCCAAGGTATTAATAAAAGTTTTGAAGAGCATAGAAAGAAAGAAACTTTTATAAGCACAACTTCAACTCTTATAAATTACTACGTACATCCTGATGTTTCAATTTATAAAAATGAACAATAAGAGTGTTTTTTGTTTTAAAATAAATGATAAAATGATAGGTTTAATAAACTTAACAGCTTTATTTAACTTTAATGTTGCAATGGGTTACAAGTGTATGCTTTTTTTCTTTGCTGACAAAGTTAAAGGCCAAAATTTCAATTTGTAACAACTTAGATGTTATGTGAAATTTGGACAAGGACTAAACGTGTACACTACCAATTTATGAGTCTAGCAAAAACAATTAAATAATTTATGATGGCAACTAATAGTCTTTAATATATTTTTAAATAGGACCTACATGATGATGTCTTTTCGATATACGCGTCCAAAATTAAGGGTGCGTTTGGTTTGTCGGTATGAATCACAATGGGTATGGGTGTGGGTATAGAGTGGAATGATAATGGAGGGTATGTAGAAACCACCCACATACATAATATATGAGGAAACCTTCACATTTGGGTATCCTCATTCCATTATGGTGGGCCCCATAACCAACCAAACAATATTATTGACTTTCAAAGTTATAGACCCATACCCATACACCTCAACCAAACAGGCCCTAAGTCTTACTTTCTGGTAAACTTCCTCCAAATTACTTGATTAATAAAATATTCAATCTGAGTTTGAAACTTTTAGTTTCAAAGTGAACAATTCACGTACACATAAACAAAAAATCTCTTATTATATGATAAGAGAGACATGCAAAATGATTTCAGGTCGACCCACTTAACTCGTTTATCAAATGGGCTGGAGGTCAAGTTAAACGGGTCAATCCGCCAACCCGTTTAAAAATTCTTTTAACATAAAATTAAATTTATAATTGATTAAATATTTTATCGGGGTTAAACAGGCCGACCTACTAACCAATTTAACTTTTTTAACTCAAGTAATTGACTTAACCCTTCAACCCAATCAGATAAACTAGTTAATGGATCGTGTATGAGTTAGGCTTAAACAGGTTATGATTGACAAACATGACCCGATTACGTAAATAGTTCGTGTTTGGATTGTAGGTTTGTGACCCGCCAATCCGAACCTGACCCGCATTGTCTTCCCTTTTGCATCAAATGTGATGCCTCTTAGAACTTTTAAGACAATTTATATATGCTTTAGATAAGCTTAAGTTGTAATACAAACATCCCCAATGAATTCAGAGCTTGTGGGTCACTTTTTAGAATTGAGAACTCGCATTTTATGTTTCTCTTTGATCAAAATCCTACAAGTAACAACAATAAGAATAACAACACATATTCTCCTCCGTACTCTTTTGCAAAAGAAAACGGCCAAAACACAAGTTTCTAATGATAGGGAAAGCTATAATGCTCATGAGAAGAAAATGTTTCAGCAAAATTAAGCATACTCATACTAACAAGCTCTTATTGTGAGTATCAGCCCGCCTGCCTTAATTTGTTGAGGTCTGTAAAGAATTCAGTTTGTGGATTAGAGTCCTCTGCATATTGTTTCCTATTTTCAATTAATGAACCAAGGTTACGAATTCTTGAACTTGTTAGTGCAAGAAAATGGGTCGGTAGGTAAAAAGTTGTTACAAGTTAACTGATCAAATAGTACAGAACAGGTTCATATTTGCTTTTAAACCCAAGTAGAATCAATTACAAAAATGACCTAGAAAACTTACAAACTTATTGAAGACCTAGCAGTTCGGTAGATAACCTAGCTGATATGAGACTAGCTAGTTACATAGATCCTTGTTGGCATTTATTTTGAATGAAGTGAACGAGTGGTTTGCAGGTGAAGTGATTAGAAGTAAACAACCTGGGTGTATATGTGTTTTGGTGTTTGTCCCATGTACAAAGAAGGTGGAGACCAAGGATAAGGGAAAGGCGATCTTGGAACATGAGCGTTGGTTAATACTGTCTATGGTAGTACATATATTGGCCATGAGTAGTCTTTTGAGCCAAAGTCAATATCGCTTATGTGCCGCTTTTGAATGTGTAATCATGTAATGGCGAAAGATGTATTTTTGGGAAACGGGTTGACATCTGACCCGTATCTAAATGGGTCGAAACACATGTAACATGTCTGGGCAGCTACCTCAATGAACTGATATTCGGATATACGTGCAACGAAGAAGAGATGCAGATCGTAGGTATCAAAGATGAGCGTTTTCAGCAATAAAAATATATGTCAAGTTTTTCCAACAAATAATGAACCTGTTGTCTCAGTTGTTGGTCAGGCTGGCATTGCTTTAACATGATACCTGTCAACTAATTACTATGATATTATTTTACAAAGACATAAACTGCAGCAAGGTTTATTATCTATTGTACAAATCGCAACTTCAAAACACAGCATCAATTCTTAATACATTGTAAAATCCAAAAAAATCTACAAACAGGCTGTAGAGTAAATAGTAAATGATTTCTAGTCATGCATTTGATCAAACACCTGGTTGGTGTCTCCTACGTGAAAGCTATATAGCTAAGACATGGATTTATCAAAGATTACTGTGGCTAATAAGAAGACCAAATCAAAATTATAAAATCTCCATATCCTTCACTTCAATTTTTTCACACTCATAAAAACAAAATGATACAAAATTCTGACTTATTGGCTTACCATGTTGAGGTCTTGGAACTTACTGAAGGTCCAATCTAATGGTAATTCGACCTTTACATGATTTCCCATACTTTTATTTGTAAACAAATTTGGAATGCTATTTCCATCATATATTACTTCCTTCAATCTAATGGTAAGTCGCCTCAAACTTCCAGGCAAGCAAAGAAAATCGTTCCTTTCCAAGTTTAGAATTTGTAGCCTTTTTAATATCTTGTATGTTAATAGACAATGTTTGTTTTATGTTTTTAGTAGAATGGGTCAAAAGGGGTTTAGACAATGGGTTGGGTCATGTTGATCCAAACACCCCTTCAGTTATTTGGTAGTTATTTCGGTTAAGACTTTTAGTGGCAGTCATAAACGGTTATTTCATGAAACGACATGATGGTTGACCATATAAACTTGTGTCGTTTAATAATGTTTAAATAGGGTAGATCGAGTCCAAATGTAACACAACATTTCCAATGTTTTATATCACTTTGTGTTTACATATTTCTTGTTTTGTCTACTCGTTTATATATTAAGTTTGTCTCTCAATTTCATTCGATTCATACAATGGTGAGTTATAAGTAAATCATGCAACGGAATTGGCTTGAATATCGACCTGTGAAACGTAGCCAACCTTGGTATAAGAGCCCAAGTTCTGAAGCCAGGAACGAGCCAATTCAAAAGCATGGCCATGTGACGTTAAATAAAAGGTTTTTGCAAAGGGAATATACACCAAACGCGCCAAGATGGGGGAAGCAAAAGAAGTATTTATCCCCTAAGGGAAAACGGTTATTAAAGGATAAGATACAAGAAGTTGTATCCTACAACTCCTCTAAATCCCAACCGTTATGCAACAAAATAGGAGGCGCCACTTTATCAAAAAAGGATAAAAGAGCACGGTGTTTTATTTGCAAAACAAGGGGTCAAGTATACTGGAAGTGCACCAACAAGAAAACAAAGATATCAATCAAGAACAAAGAAATATGAAGCCTACTACATCAAGAATGCATGAAGAACTCAATTATGGGATGGAGAAAGTGCACGTTGCAACAAATTATATGGTCGAGGGATCGGACCAAGGTAATTGAAATAATATATGGTTTTTAAGTGGAGCCTATAAGAGACACATGAGTCCCACGAGGACTTTGTTTAGTCGAATGATCAATAGGTTCAAGATGGAGGGCAAAAAAGAAAAGGAAAAGAAGTTTATATTTTCCTATGGCGTTGGAGAGGCCATTGTAGATACCAAGGAAGGAAGATTAGTGATTCCAAACGTGCTCTATACACCGGAGATCACGTTAAATGTTTTAAGCATCGACCAACTAAAGGATCAAGGTTTTGTATTGACTTATGGGAATGGAACACGTCGAATAAAATACATGTTCGACAACGGAGAAAGGTTGTTAGACGTGTAGGAAGGCACGATGGAAAATGGTGATGGAAGCATGATCGAAAGTCACAATAAATTTCTGGAGGAATATTATAAGTCAATAGATCCAAGTGTTTAATTAATGTTCCTTAATCAAAGGAATGGAAGATTTGAAGATGGATAGGGAGGATAGTCAAGATTATATTGACGAAGAATACCTAAGTCTAAACGGAACACTATATCACATGAAGGTAAACACCTTTCCCCATTTTTTGTCCTTTTTAGATTTGATTAAAATCGACAATTTAGTTTTTAGAAACTGGGAGATATTGGGAAAGAAGTTTTTGGAGTTGTTGAAATGGTTTTACCTAGGGTACTTAGGTCAAGATGTGTTGGGAAAATTACCGCCGGTTATTGGGGTAATAAAAGTAGACTTGTTGGGGTTGTATAAATTTGTGGACGATTTGGGCGGTTATATGAACGTATCGTTCAACAACAAGTGGTGTGATGTTGCTAAGTTATTGGGATTGGCACGGGAGGATGAACAAGAGGTTAAATAATGCTATAGGGAATTTATAGCGTTGGTCGAGATTTACTATGAGGAAGCGTGAAGATCGGTGCAAGAGAAACCAAGGAAAGAAATGGTCGGGCAAAAGGTACCATTTGGTTTTTCGAAGATGAGCGTTGAAGTAGGGGATGCTCATGGAGAGTCTCCAATAAAGAAGTGCAAGGTTGCTCAAGATGATGCCAAGGAAGAAAGCAACATGGAGAACGCAACAAGTGAAGAAAGCAAGGATAGCACATCGAATAGTCGTGACTTCATTGTCATCACGTGAAGAACAAAGGACCAAGGAAGCAAGGCGTGTTAACATCCAAGAATTAGGAGGGAGATGTAGCCTTTTTAATATCTTGTATGTTAATAGACAATGTTTGTTTTATGTTTTTAGTCGAATGGGTCAAAAGGGGTTTAGACAATGGGTTGGGTCATGTTGATCCAAAGACCGCTTTAGTTATTTGGTAGTTATAGCGGTTAAGACTTTTAGTGGCAGTTATAAACGGTTATTTCATGAAACGACATGATGATTGACCATCTAAACTTGTGTCGTTTCATAATGTTTAAATAGGGTAGATCGAGTCCAAATGTAACACAATAATTCCAACGTTTTATATCACTTTGTGTTTACATATTTCTTGTTTTGTCTACTCGTATATATTAAGTTTGTCTCTCAATTTCATTCGATTCATGAGTTATAGGCAAATCATGCAACGAAATTGGCTTGAATATCAACCTGAACCGAATTAAGCTTCCAATGCTCATAGGCACTTTACTTGGAAAATTCTGAATCCGTTTTCTTGGTAAACTATGTAAACCTGCCAATGAAGAAGATACTGATCTTTGGGGATATTGTTGTTTACTTGGTAAACTAGAAGGGCAATATGACATCCACCATTTAGGCATGAACCAATTAGGCCAAAAAAACGACAATGGTTCAAGGTTTTTCTGAGAGAATACGAAAGAAGGAAGTTCTTTTATGGCAGTTCGATCAATATGTAGCTCCACAAAGGGTCTGGTCCTAGCCCAGAATTCAGGTAGTTTGTCCAATTTTAAGCATCCTGAGAGACTTAGAACTTGAAGAGAATCCATCTCAACTTTGAGTGGGAAACTTTCAAAACGTTTGCAGTTTCTCATATTTAACACAACAAGCCTCTTGAGTAGTCCAATAGATGGGTGAACTTCAACCAAATTCACACAGCCTTCAAGATTTAGCTCTTCCAGATTTCTAATCTCAGTGAAGTCGGGGGTACTTATAAGGTAAAGACAGTACCTTAGCTTCATCACTTTTAACCTTGTAAAAACTGGCATTAAGGACAAAGAGGCACCGTGTTTATGGGATTAAAACATATGTGACAAGCAACAAAGAAATGCATATATCTAAACAAGTATATACCTTAGGTGTTGACCAAAAATTCTTGATGCAGCTGTAAGACAAGTCAATGGCGACAATGTTTTCTGGATAAAAGTAGGAAGGTAAGAACTCAAAAGGATACCCATGCCAATAAAGCAACCTTAGCTTATTGGATAAATATTGCAAAGTTCCAGAAAAATTCACTACTAGCTCTAATGAAAATGGTTGCCCAAATCTTTCGACGTTCGGAAGATAAATTTTAAGGATCCGCAAGTTCTTCATATGTGTGAAAGCGTTACCATCTATCTGAATCTTGTGACTAAATTTCTTTAGCAAAAGGACTAGAACTTCAACTTCTTTTGTCACCTAGACAAGAACAATATATCACATTATCATCACTATAGTGCAAGTATTGTGAATCATGTAGCTAACTTATACTGGTATGTCATTTTACCTTGGTTTCACTCAATACGTCGTAAAACGCTGATGAAATCCAAATTCTGCTTCGGTGCCCAGGCATGTTGGATTCTTCAAGTACAATTTCCCTTACCATGCTTTGAACCAATTCATGCATTTGTAATGACATGTCATGTTGAGACAATGTAATTAACAACTTGTCAACTAGAACTTCCATATTTGCATGTGCAAAACAATTCCTATCATCTAGCACATTAGCTACAAAATCTTTATTTTCCCCTATGAATGAACATGCAATGTCAAGAAAGATTTTTTTCTGATCAAAGTCTCACCCATCAAAACTTGGTCGAAGTTTCTTTTGTATCTCTGAGTTAGGATAACTTTGGAGTCTTTCCAATTCGCTTTTCCATACATGCACTGACTTCTCATACAACAAACGACCAAAAACTTTGTTAAATAATGTGAAGGACCAAGAGTGTCAAGTTTCAAAGTCTAAATAGAGTTTGTGCTGAAAGTAAAGAAAAGAGAAGTTCAGGGGCTAAAGTGAAACATGGCAGAGTATATAATGTTTTATCCTGTTTAGGGTTTGATGATCTTTTATTCGGTTTAGTCTCTTTCTCTCTCAAACTTTCACACAGTGTTTGTCTTTCTCTTGTGATATCATTCTTGATATCAGTCTGGGTATTTGGTTGTTTCTTTGTATCAAGATCAATCTTGTTTGATCTTGTTAAGTCTGAGTGTTGAGTGAACTTTGTGGTGAGATCATTGGTGTCTACCTAGTAGAGATCAGTTATTGTTTCTTTGTATTTGTATTGGTAAGCACCTATTTGGGGACTTATCTTCTTGATATTCATATAATAAAATACACCGTGGGGTGGTTGGCTGGGTGTAATAGTTGATTGTTGTGTGCTCTTGATCATTTTTACATGGTATCAGAGTGCACGGTTCTGATCTGGTGGTTTGGAGATTCTAGGGTTTCTAGGGTTTCGAAGTTATTTTTGGGGATTCTTGCAATTGGTGGTTGAATTGGTTAATTGAGGTTGTTTCCTTAACGGCCGTGGTTGGTTTGTTCTGTTTGGGATTGGATCTGGTGATTTTGTGGGTTTCTTGGTTAGGGTTTCTTGAAACCCTAATTTGGTATTTTGGGGGTTTTTCATCCCTGGTGGTTTCTTGTTGTTTCTTGGGCCTGTTCTTGATACAATCTTACTAGACTCGTTGAATCTAGTGATTTTTGTATCTCTTTCTGCTGACATATCTCTGTAAGTACTTCTTTCTCTTAAGATAACACAAAATTGGTTTAGAAGGTGCAAACGGGACAGTTAACTTCTTGATCTGCCAACCTAGATTGGTACGAATACCTGCTCTGGCTGTCCCCAGTCTTCTGGCTGGTTTGTGGTTATTCTTGGGTGTGAGTTGTAGATTTTATAGTTTGTTATTTCTGTTCTTTAGTTTCTTGTTGTGTCTAAGTCGAAGGAGGATAGGATTTGGGCAGTCTTGGAAGTTGGTTGAGTTGTTTAGTTCTGGTTATTTGTTCTTGTTGTTTGCTGTTTTTGCTTGTTGTGATTGTTTCTGTTTTTTCTTGCTGGTTGTTCTTGTTGTTTGTTTAATATGGCTATTGAAGATGAACCTAGTGGTAGTAATACTCAAGTGTTAATTAGTAATCTTGATGCTGGTAATCCTCTTCATATTCAAACTAATGATACTAGTGGAACTGCTCTTATTCCATTTAAATTGCTTGGAATTGAGAATTATAGAATTTGGTTTGGTGCCATGAAATTGGCTTTGCAAGCTAGAAATAAGTATAGCTTTGTTGATGGCACTTGTCTTAAAGAATCATTTGTTACTAGTAATGTCTTGTCTGCTCAATGGGATAGGTGTAATGCCATTGTCTTAACCTGGATTATGAATTCTGTATCTCATGATGTTTATATGGGGTTAGTTTATTCTAAAAATGCTGCTTCTGTTTGGCAAGAATTAAAAGAAACATATGATAAAGTTGATGGTTCTGTTATATACAATCTGCTGCAAAAGATTAATTCTGTAAAACAAGGTGGTAGTTCAGTTGCTGATTACTATCATAGGCTAAATTCTTTATGGAGAGAATTTGATTCTCTAACTAAATTGCCTAAATGTGTTTGTGAACATAAATGTGCTTGTGAAGTTAGTACTGAGTTGGTATTGCATCAGCAGTTAATGAAACTGATGCAATTCCTTATGGGTCTTGATGATTGTTATCAACCTGTTAGGACTGCTTTATTAACTAGAGATCCTTTACCTGAGGTTAAGGATGCTTATGCTGTTGTGTCTAGGGAGGAGTCCCATATAGGGATTCCTGAGTCTTCTAGTGTTTCTGAATTTAAATTGAATGCATCTTCTTTTGCTGCTAAGTCATTTAATAACAATAGAAGATTGTATAACAACAGTAACAACACTAGAGGAACCAGTTCTAATACTAATACTGCTAATAGAGGTCCTAATCCTAATTTGAATTGTAAAAACTGTGGTAAGATTGGACATACTATTGAAAGATGCTATGAACTTATTGGTTTTCCACCTGGATTTGTCAAGAATAATAATCTACCTAAACAAAATGCTTTCAGACAAAACTATAATGCTAATATTGATAAAATGTCTGAAAAATCTTCTACTACTTCATCTGCAAATACATCTTCTGGTTTTAATTCTGAGCAGATGAAGAAACTCTTGTCTTTGATCAATGATAGTTCTTCTGGAAGCATACATGCCAATATGGCAAGTAGGGCTTCATTCTTTAATGGAAATGTTTGGTTTAATATTAATTTTTCTAAATATTTCTTTGGGAATTCTAGTCTTTATGTTAAAACTATATCTTTGGGATGGATCATTGATTCAGGTGCTAATCAGCACTTGACTGTTTCTACTGTTGGTATGTTTAATGTTGTGAATATTTCTAGTCTTAAGATTACTGTTGGACATTGATGAGTGTCTAAATACTCATCATTTTTGTACAATCTAAACTGCAAAATCATCTGAAAACACTCAAAAATGCATCAAAAAGATGAAAATATCACAAATCAGTGTTTTATGTGTTTTAAATGCAAAAAGATCAAAATCAGATGAAAAATGATTCAAGTTTGCAAAATTGGCAGTTTTAGTCCCCCAAGTTTTAAAAGTTGTCAAATCTAGTCCCTGTAAATCAAAATGTGGAATTTTATCATTCAAGGTCCCTGAAATATTCTAAGTTGTTAAAAATGGTCCTTGAATGATTCTTTGATCAAATGGCAGAAAAGGTCCTTAAAGTTTGAAAAATGGCAAAATTAGTCCTTGGATATTTTAAAATGGAAAATGATCAAATATTATCCTTGTACTATTAAAGTTTGACAAGTTTGGTCCTTTTGATAACATTGGAAAAAGTTCAATTTGGTCCCTCAAGATTGGCCGAATTACACAATTGGTCCTTGTGATACTACTAAACCAAACCGGACTCTTTTAATAAACCAAACCTAAGTCCAGTTAGCCCAACCCACCACTTGGACCTTGAACTCCCTTGAGCCAGTCAAATAACATTTTGATCCCAGTCATAACCAATTGAACCCCCTTTACTAATAAAACATGGTCAAAGAAAGTCAAAAACCAGGCACTGTGCATCCCTTACCTTATTGTCGCGCCAAAATCCAGATACCATGGTGGTTTCCTTAATTTGCTCTATCCACCCTTTACACCTGTCTCACCACTTGTGTACCAACCCCCTCCACCTCCACATCTTCCAAAATCCATTAATGGTTAAAACCTGCCTACAGACTTTTGGCGCCAAAATCTACACATGGACGATTCTAATGAATTTTGAGGATCCAATGGCTGGAAAGAGGTGGGAAACAATCAGAGGTCGACAAGAAGTCTCAAAAGTCTATAAAGAGGAGAGGGGAAGCATTGTATCAAGAGAGCTAGCATAATTTAGTTTACTTAATGTCGTTTTAGCTTAAACTCAATTTTCAGTGTATGTTTTAACTTAAAAGCTTTGTATTTCAAGTATTTAGTGTGTAATAACTCTTTTGAAGTCATCAATTTCAGTTTCAATTCAAGTTTCCAGTTTATGCAATTTTCCTTTCAAAATTTTTTTTCATATGATTCAAATGTTGTTTTTAGTTGTTGTTTGGACTGAAATAGCTCATGTAAGCTCCTAGATAGCTTCTAAAAGCTATTAGATATCATAAAATTCAGTTTAGCATCAAAAAGGAAAAATCACCAAAAATACAAATAAAATAGTTGAAAAATAAAAAATCCATTGGAGATGGTGTTCACAGCTGGAGCAAGGTGAATTTTGGATGGCCTTGGGTTAGTGGCTTAGTGGTAAGCCTATAGGAGTGATCTTGGCCTTTGGTTCTCAGTTTTCAGTTGGATAGCTATTTGTAAGCACTTTGATCCATTTTGGCATTTTACTGTACAAGTGTTCATTAGCTTGAATTTCTGTTTCTTTATGTTCATTAGTTATAGTTAAGTGTATTTAAGCATTAAAAACAGTTGGTTGTTCTTTTAAATTTGTAGTTTATAAAAATCTCATTTTGACAGTAAGAATAGCATCATCATAATTCTTGTGTTTCATGTCGTTAAATGCTGTTGTTTCATGTTTATTTAGTCTTATTTAATGATTATATAAGGTCTGTAATAAGTTTCATGGTTTTAATTTGAGTTTTGTCGTGATAATCACCAAAACTGTCTAAATAAGTGGTGTTTGGATTTGCTTGTTTTAACTATGTTGGAGATTGTTTAATCCTTTGTTCTTGGTTGTTCTGTGTGACATTTGGTCTTAATAACTCAAACAAACCATAAAAACCAGTACTTATTAGTCAGAAAGTCAAAAATACTTTTAAACTCTTCTTACTAGTTAACTGTTAGGATTTTGAAGTGTAATTTTCATCACAGTTGTTCATAACTTGGTCATCCAGTTTAATCTCATCTTATTTTAGCTTAGTATAACATAATAAGTAAGTAGATTTGATTCAAAGTTCACATTAGTCAACTTATCCGTGATTCTGCTGAATTGCATTTGAATCTACTGAAGTGTTATTTGTTGATTCTGCTAATTCAGTATTTTAGCTTCTGCTGATATGCTTCTGCTGATCTGTATGAAGTTTGCTGAATTAATTTTTGATTCTGTTGATGTAGAAGTTTAGATTCTGCCGATTTGTTTGTTGTTGCTTATTTCTATTTCATTTCTGTTGATTTAGAATTTTAGATTCTGCTGAATCTACTGATTCTGCTGAATTGCTTATTGTAGTTTTATAATCTGTTTCTTCACATTCTTTAGCTTATTCCAGTGTGCTTAAGTTGGCCTCAGCTTAAATTATCTATCCAAATCTTTACTGATCACTATCCTTAGTGATCATTCTATCATCTGAATTAGTGTTTACGCACCATTGAGTCTCCGTGGGACTTAACGACCCGAGAATTCATTATATTCTCTGATCTTCATTGTATTGGTTTCTGAGCAGTTTTAAGCTTATTACGGTTAGCCATTCACAAGTGGCTAGCTTGTGTGATATAGCTTGACTGTATTCAAGGCATCAATCAAAATTTTGGCGCCGCTGCCGGGGAGGCTTTAGCGTGTGTTAAACCTTTTTTCAGACTCATTCTTGCACATATACCACCATTTGTAAAAAGTTTTTTGTAAAGTTATAAGAAAATCAAAAAGTTCATTAACACTTTTCCTAAAGTGTTAACAAACCCAAAAACAATATAAAACAACAAAACAATCGGAACGTTTTCTATCTTGTATTTTCTTTGAGGTGATTCTTAAAGAGATACGGTTTGGTTAAACGAGACGATCCAAAAATATTGTCCAAAAAGTTTTAAACCCCTTTGCACAAATCATTACCTACGTCTTTTCAGTGGTACTTAATTTATACATAAAAATCAACCACCGCAAATCAAGGCAGTACACCTACTAACTGGGGGTGTGACCATAATAAGTTCCCGAACAACAGATTTAAAACTTGCCTTTGTGTCCTAGTGATTTGGTGTACCTTTTTCAAAGAAGCCATTTCATTTGTGATTATTGGTTAAGTTCACTTGTCATTTTGCCTCACATTTGTTTTGAAAATTGATTTTTATACTTAGTGCATGCGCACTCGTTCTTCCAGTTCTACAAGTCCACTTTCTGAGCTTGGAAACATTCCTCGTAGACGTAGAGGACGTTCTGCTCCTTCAGCCGTGACTGAGGAACGTCTACCACCACCACCACCTGTCGTAATGGCAGAAGATAAGCCCATGAATGAGCTTCTCCAAGCACCCATCGAGGGTTACGGAGATGCTATTGTTGTCCCAGCCATCGTGGCTGATACCTTTGAGCTCAAAACCGGGTTGCTTAATCTAGTAACCCAAAGGCAATTCTATGGTTTTGAGCGGGATGATCCTCATGCACACATTCAATGGTTTAACAAGATTGCATCTACCATCAAGTACAAGAATGTCCCACATGAAGCTATCAAGCTTCTTCTGTTCCCATTTTCTCTAGAGGGACAAGCCCGGAATTGGCTTGAGAAACAACCCCCTTGTTCTACTGAGACATGGGAAGATCTTGTCACCAAGTTCGTTAACGAGTTCTATCCTCCATCCCGAACCACAAGTCTTAAGAATGAGATAATGAAATTTTCTCAGAGATTTGATGAATCATTCAGGGAGGCATGGGATCGTTACAAAGAGTTGCTTCGCAAGTGTCCGCATCATGGTTTTACCGAGTTAATGCAAATGGATACTTTCTACAATGGTCTGAATCAGACCAATCAAGACTCTTTGAATGCCTCCGCGGGAGGTAATTTCCTGAGCAAGACTACCAAAGAAGCCTTGCAAATCATTGAGAACAAATCTCAGGTCCGCCCTTTCCGAGCAAAGACATATCAGTCTCATGCTAGACCTTCTTTTTCTTCATCTCCGGTGAGTACATCTAGCACCGATGCTAAGATTGACAAACTCACAGATATTGTTCAGGCTTTGGTTCTTGCTAACCAAAAGAAAGTGACCTTCACACAGACACCAACACATGGTGAAGTGAAGAAAGTCGAGAGTTGTGTTACTTGTGGTGGTCCTCATGCATACTACAACTGTACTGCCATCGATGGTAGTCCATTTGAAGCCAATGCTCTAGCCGGTGCTTCACATCAGGGAGGTAATCTATACCATCCTCAAAATGAACCATACTACCGTGCTAACACTAATCAGGCACCACCCGGTTTTAACCAGAATCATAACATGCAAAACCGGAATCAGAACCAACCTAGAATGAACCAAGGTTATCAAAACCAAGGTAATTTCTATCCTGGACCCAATCAAGGTTTCCAACATCAAGGGAACCTTAATCAAAACAACTTCAATCGAGGGAATCAATTTCATGGGAATATGAATCCTAATCAAGGAAATTTTCAAAACCAAGGCCCTAATCCTAACATTAGAGGCTAGAATTTTCCTAATCCACCTCCCGCCATTGTTCCAACTGGACCATCATCTGATGAGCTATTGAAACAATTCATGAAATCCCAAGATGAAATGAACAGGTTGTTGGTCAGTCAGATTGCTGATCTTAAGAAGTCTTTAAATGATCAACCCTCGGGCTCAGGAAAACTTCCGAGCAACACGATCGCTAACCCGAGGGGCGATGCAAAGGCGATCACAACCAGAAGTGGTGTTTCATATACTGGACCTGCTGTTCCTACTACCTCTTCTTCTTATCTCCCAAAGGTAGTGGAAAGTGAACCTAAGACACACAATGGACCTACGACTCCAATGCCTCCTCCACCAAGAGCAACGAGTCAAGTTACCAAGGATACAACGGACAAGGTGCATTATTCAAGCCCACGAAGTACCGCACACGTCCTACCTTCGGTAGTCCAACCTCAAGTTGTCCAAAAACCCAAATCAAATCTAGGAGTTGTTTTTGAACCTCCAGTAGCTCCCGTTGAAAACCAGAAATCCAAATCTTCTATTCCTTACCCATCACGTTTGAATGAGCAAAAGCTCCGCAAAAAAGCCAGTCATCAAATGGACAAATTTTTCCAAATTTTCCAAGAGTTACATTTTGACATAAGCTTTGCGGATGCTATCATGCTGATGCCCAAGTTTGCATCAACTCTCAAACACATGTTAAGCAATAAGGAAAAGCTGTTTGAAATGGCAAAAACTCCTCTTAACGAGAACTACTTAGCAGTTATCCTGAAGAAGCTTCCAGAAAAACTTGGAGATCCTGGAAAATTTCTCTTACCTTGTGTATTTCCAGGAATGGTTGAATGCTTTGCCCTAGCAGATCTTGGTGCAAGCATCAACCTGATGCCTTATTCAGTATGGAAGAAACTTTCTCTTCCTGAACTTACTCCTACATGCATGACTCTCGAGCTTGCAGATCGTTCCATATCCCGTCCTCCTGGCATTGCCGAGGATGTATTTGTGAAAGTAGGAAAGTTCCATTTTCCAGCTGACTTCGTGGTTGTTGATTTTGATGCCGATCATCGGGTTCCTCTCATTGTTGGTCGAGGATTCCTGAGAACGGGCCGTGCTCTCATTGATGTATTTGAGCAAGAAATCACATTACGTGTTGGTAATGAAGCCGTCACCTTTAACCTTGATCAAACTTCGAGGTACTCCGCAAATTATGATTCTGAGTCGGTTAACCGAATAGATGTCATTGATGTTGCTACTGAAGAGTACTCTCAAGAAATTCTTGGTTATTCTCATAATTCTGTGAGTGGGGATCCCACCACATCTTCTCAACCTATCATAGCCAATTCTACTCCTTCTATCACTCCTTTTGAGGGAAGTGACTCCATCTCGGAAGAGATTGAAGCATACTTGGCTAGTGATTCTGTTCCATGGGAAATTGATCACGCTCCAATTGACATTGAGGGGGACATACTTCTCATTGAGAAGTTGCTCAATGATGATCCATCATCAACCCCTCACACTAGTGATTCAATTCCTGATAAGATTAATCAAAATGAGATTAATCTGGAGGGAGATATTCTTCTAAAGAAGTTGTTCAATCAGGACACTTCTCCTCCTCTCCCTCCCGTCGAGCTTCATAACAAGGAAGTCAAGTCAGTTGAGAAAACTGAAAAATTTCCTGAGGTTGAGCTTAAGGACTTACCTCCTCATCTTGAGTATGCATTTCTTGAGGGTGATGATAAATTGCCAGTCATTATTGCACAAGATTTGAGTAAAGATGAAAAAGCTGCTCTCATAAAAGTCTTGAAGTCACACAAGCAAGCAATTGCTTGGAAACTCTCCGACATTAAGGGTATCAACCCTGAGTTTTGTACTCACAAAATCTTGATGGAGGACGACTTCAAACCAGCAGTTCAACATCAGAGAAGAGTAAATCCAAAAATCCATGATGTTATCAAACAGGAGGTTATCAAACTTCTTGATGCAGGATTGATTTACCCAATCTCAGATAGTCCTTGGGTTAGCCCAATTCATTGTGTTCCGAAAAAGGGTGGCATTACTGTTATCACAAATGAAGATAACGAGTTAATTCCAACTCGATTGGTTACGGGATGGCGTGTTTGCATTGACTATCGTAAGTTGAATGACGCTACCCGTAAAGACCATTTTCCTCTACCCTTCATGGACCAAATGCTTGAGAGATTAGCAGGGAATGAATACTATTGTTTCCTTGATGGTTTCTCGGGTTACTTTCAGATTCCCATTGATCCACAGGATCAAGAGAAAACCACATTCACCTGCCCATACGGAACTTTTGCCTACAAACGTATGCCTTTTGGCTTATGCAATGCTCCTGGCACGTTCCAACGATGTATGATGGCCATTTTCCATGACATGATCGGGGAAACAATGGAGGTGTTTATGGATGACTTCTCGGTCATTGGGGATTCATTTCAAACATGTCTCTCCCATCTAGAAAAAATGCTTCAACGGTGTGAAGACACCAATATGTGTCTAAATTGGGAGAAGAGTCACTTTATGGTCAAAGAAGGCATAGTCCTTGGCCATAAAATTTCAAAAAATGGGATTGAGGTAGATAGAGCAAAAGTCGATGTTATTGCTAAATTACCTCATCCTACTACCGTCAAAGGTATTAGGAGTTTTTTAGGTCGTGCCGGTTTCTATCGTAGATTCATACAAGATATTTCCAAAATTGCCCGGCCTATGACCCATCTTCTTGAAAAGGATGCTCCTTTTATCTTCTCACCTGAGTGCATAGAAGCTTTTGAAACATTGAAGAAAAAGCTTACTGAAGCACCCATTCTCGTTGCTCCCGACTGGGACTTACCTTTTGAGCTCATGTGCGATGCAAGTGATTTTGCTAGCGGTGCAGTCTTAGGGCAACGTAGAAACAAGCATTTTCAGCCTATCCACTACGCAAGTAAAACTATGACTGAAGCTCAAACTCATTACACCACCACAGAAAAAGAGCTATTAGCCGTGGTGTATGCGTTTGAGAAGTTTCGGCCGTACTTAATCTTGACCAAATGCGTGGTGTATACGGATCACTCGGCTCTCAAATATCTCTTTGCAAAACAAGATGCAAAGCCGAGATTACTCCGTTGGATTCTCCTCCTGCAAGAATTTGATATCATTATACGTGATAAAAAAGGAGCTGAGAATCTAGCTGCTGATCATCTGTCCAGATTAGAAAACCCTCACCAAGATGTTTTCGAGAAAAAGGAAATAAATGAAACATTTCCTCTTGAGACACTCAATGCGGTTTCTTTTTGTGGAAATTCTACCACCCCATGGTTTGCTGACTTCGCAAATTACCATGCGGGTAACTTCATTGTGAAAGGGATGTCGACCCAACAGAAGAACAAATTCTTCAAGGATGTTAAACATTATTTCTGGGACGACCCCTTCTTATTTAAAATCTGTGCGGATCAAGTCATCCGAAGGTGTGTTTATGGACAGGAAGCTATTGACATTCTCAAAGCTTGCCATGCTGGACCCACCGGGGGCCATCATAGTCCAAACTACACCGCCAAAAAGGTGTTTGATTCCGGGTTTTATTGGCCCACAATCTATAAGGATGCCCAGGAATTTGTCAAAACCTGTGACGCTTGTCAACGTCACGGAAATATATCTCAAAGAAATGAAATGCCACAAAATGCCATTCTAGTTTGTGAGATCTTTGATATATGGGGTATTGACTTTATGGGGCCATTTCCATCTTCTAGAGGAAACAAATACATACTCGTAGCTGGTGACTATTTGTCAAAATGGGTTGAAGCGAAAGCTTTACCTACTAATGATGCCCGAGTTGTTGTGAAGTTTTTGAAATCTCTTTTTGCCAGGTTTGGAACTCCGAGAGCTATAATCAGTGATCGTGGTACACATTTTTGCAATGATCAATTTGATCGTGTCATGCAAAAGTATGGTGTTACCCACCGTCTCTCTACTGCATACCACCCCCAAGCAAGTGGGCAGGTGGAAGTTTCCAACCGTGGTATAAAAAGAATTCTTGAAAGGACAGTAGGCGAAAATCGTGCATCCTGGTCGGATAAACTAGATGACGCACTCTGGGCCTTCCGTACAGCTTACAAAACACCCATCGGGTGTACTCCATACAAGCTAGTGTACGGAAAGGCATGTCATCTTCCGATTGAGTTAGAGCACAAGGCATACTGGGCCTTAAAGCATGCAAATTTCGATATTCAGACAGCTGGTGATCACAGAAAAGTTCAAATGAATGAATTAAATGAACTTCGTGATCAAGCTTACGAGAACTCTTTGATCTACAAAAAAAAGACAAAGAAGATTCATGACTCAAAAATCAAGAACCGCGTTTTCAACGTTGGTGATCGAGTCCTTCTTTTCAATTCAAGATAGAAGATTTTCTCGGGAAAGCTCAAGTCCCGTTGGTCTGGTCCATTTACTATCGCTAAGGTTTATCCTTATGGTACCATTGAGTTATCTCAGCCTGATGGTCCAAATTTTAAAGTGAATGGTCATCGAGTGAAGCATTACTTTGGAGAGGACATTCCTCCTGTGGTTGTCCCGGATTTACAAACTTTCCCCATGAACCAATGAATGCGGGGATCGAGTCAAGCTAGTGACTCGGGAATCAAAAACAATAGCACATACCATATGGGTTTTCACCCATATTTCTGTCTTCTTTCTCTGTTCTACCGCCCTAGTGTGGGGGAGTTGCCCCATGCTGTTGTATATAAATAATTTCAGTTAAAAAAAAAAAAAAAAAAAAAAAAAAAAAAAAAATCTCTTTCAAATAATGGCCGTAGTATTTCCCTTTTACGTTCTTTGTTTCGGCATAACCGCCGGTACTTTGAATATTGAGGGCAATATTCATTTCTAAGTGTGGGGGGGAATTCTCACGAATTTTATCATATATTATCCACCCAATTCCCCCGTTTTTGGCCAAATTTTTTTTTTGGAGTAAGTGTTTTACACTTACTCAGCATATGGTAATCAGTCCGCCATGTCTAAAAAACAAAAGGATTGGCTAATCCAGGAGCAAATGGCTCTTGGTAAAGATTTCTCAAATCCGTTTATGGCTTGCAATTTGCCCAAAATTGTATGGTATTCAACTCACCATATCCTAAAAAGTGAAGAGTTGGCTAGCCCGCAAGGTTATGGCTTGTGGTAAAGGCAGTGGAAAAACCATAATTGGTAATCAGCTCACCAAAGATAATACTGATAATTTATCTAAGAGTTGGCTAGTCCAGAGCAAACGGCTTCTGGTAAAGACAAATCAAATCCGTTTACAGCTTATGATTTGCTCAAAATCATTTGGTTATCGTTGTACCAAGGTTCTTACTTGAATCAAAACAATTGGCTACTCCAGAAGTGATGGCTTTTGGTAAAGAGTTTTTAAAATCCATTAAAGATCTAAATCATTGCTAGGGACTAGCAATATCTTAGTGTGGGGGATTGGACATCCCAATGGTACTCTTGCTACTATAAGTCATGTTGGAAATCTAAAATTAACTAATAATGTGACTCTTTATGATGTCTTAGTTGTTCCTGGTTACTGTGTGAGTTTGTTGTCTGTTAATAAACTGATTAGAGATAGCAAAATGTTTGTTGGTTTTGATGAAGATACTTGTTATATTCAGGATTTGAAAAGGGAGAATGTTCTGGGGACTGGTAGTCAGTCTGATGGATTGTATTTGTTTGATATGCAGCCTAATAATACTTTGGGTGAGTGCAATATGGTTATGTCTTATAATGTGTCTAAACTTGTCTGGCATAATAGATTGGGTCACCCTGCTGATCCAGTCTTGTCTGTTCTTCAAAAGGATCTTGGTATTTCCAAGAAATCCTCTATTTCTATTTGTGAAATCTGTCACAGGGCTAAGCAGACAAGGGAACCTTTTCCTTTGTCTGATCATAAGGCTAAGAATCTTGGTGAACTTGTTCATCTTGACTTATGGGGTCCTTACAGAATAACAAGTAGAGAAGGATATAAGTATTTTCTCACTATTGTTGATGATTATTCTAGAGCTGTGTGGACTTATATGATTAAAACTAAAGATGAGGTGTTTGATGTATTCTGCTCTTTTATTCACTTAATATCTAATCAATTTGGTATTAAAATTAAAACTGTTAGATCTGATAATGGTACTAAATTTGTAAATAAGGAAATGAGTGGAATGTTTTCTGATCTTGGTATAATACATTAAACATCTTGTACTCATACACCTCAGCAAAATGGGATTGCTGAAAGGAAACATAGACACCTACTCAATGTAGCTAGTAGTCTTATGTTTCAAGGGGGGGTTCCTTTAAGGTTTTGGTCTGATTGTGTTCTAACTGCTGTGTATCTTATAAACAGGCTGCCATCTTCAGTTCTAAATGGTAAATGTCCCTATGAGTTATTGTACAAAACTAAACCTAATCTTTCCCATTTGAGGTCTTTTGGATGTCTGTGTTTTGCTACCATTTTAAATAACCATGATAAGTTGTCTTATAGGTCTGAAAAATGTGTTCTAATTGGTTTTTCTTCTACTAAGAAAGCATATAAACTTTTAAGTTTGGATACTAGAAATGTATTTTTTGCCAGAGATGTGAGGTTTTATGAAAATGTTTTTCCTTTGAAAATGAAAACCTGTGAGTCAACTGATACAAACTGTGTAAATGAGGTTGAACACTTGAAGTTTTTTGATAGTCCAAAGTCTCAAAGACCCAATGATGAAGGGGAAGATACACCACCAGTTGAGGATGGTAGTATGCCATCTTCACATGATGCTAGTGATAATGAAATAGATACTACACATATGCATCATGAAGATGGGCAATCTGCAACCTACTTTGGTGACCAACACTGGTCTGAGGGCAATTCTAGTCTTAAAAATACTGGTTTAGTTTTTAATCAGTCTGAAAATGTTAATGAAGATGTGAAGACACCTGTATTAAGAAGGTCTAGTAGAGAGTCTAAAACTCCTATTAGGTTCAATGATTATGTGATGCACTCTAAAGTCAGATATGGTATTGAGAAATATGTGAGTTATGCTAGTTTGAGTAGGACTAATATATGCTTTGCTTCTACATTGAATAAGTCTGTTGAACCTAAGAATTATGAAGAAGCTGTTTAAAATCCTAATTGGTCTGAAGCTATGAACAATGAAATTGAAGCTCTAAATAGAAACAATACCTGGACTGAATGTGAGTTACCTGTTGGTAGACATGCTATTGGACATAAATGGATATGGAAAATCAAGTATAAATCTACAGGAGAAATAGATAGATATAAAGCCAGATTAGTTGCTAAAGGTTTTAATAAAAGAGAAGGTTTTGATTATGATGAAACCTTTAGTCCTGTTGTGAAAATGGTAACTGTTAGATGTCTGATAAGCATTGCTGTTTGTAAAAATTGGCCTTTATATCAGTTAGATGTTAATAATGCTTTTTTATATGGTGATCTTGATGAAGATGTCTATATGCAATTACCTAAAGGCTTCAATGGTGGTGATGATACTAAAGTATGTAAGCTTAATAAATCTTTATATGGACTTAAACAAGCTCCTAGGCAATAGAATGCTAAGCTTACTAATGCTTTAGTTGAACATGGTTTTGAACAAAGTAAAATGGATTATTCTTTGTATGTTAAACAAAAAGGTTATGTGTTTGTTGCTCTGCTTGTGTATGTTGATGATATTGTTATCACTGGTAATGATGAAGAAGAAATCAATAACTTTAAAAAGTTTTTGAGTTCTAAATTTATGATCAAAGATTTGGGAGAGTGAAAATATTTTCTTGGAATTGAAGTATTGAAAAATGATTATGGTGTTTGTATGACCCAAAGAAAATATTGTTTGGAATTGTTATATGAGTATGGTCTGCTAGCAGCTAAGCCTGCTGATACACCCTTGCCTGAAAATTCTGTTTTGAGTTGTGTTGAAACTAGTAAAGATAAAGTGTTGAGCAATATAAATAACTATCAAAAATTGGTTGGTAAATTGATTTACTTAACTAATACCAGACCTGATATTAGTTATGCTGTTCACTGTTTAAGTCAACACATGCATAACCCTTTACAATCTCATCTTAAGGCTGCTCTAAGGGTTTTAAAATATCTGAAAAAGTCTCCTGGTTTAGGTCTGCAGTTTAATAAAGAGTCTGATCTCAAGCTAAAAGCTTATGCAGATTCTGATTGGGCTAAATGTCCTCTAACTAGGAAATCTGTAACTGGTTTTTGTGTATTCTTGGGTAATTCTCTTATTTCTTGGAAAAGTAAAAAACAATCTACTTTGTCTAGAAGTTCTGCAGAAGCTGAGTATAGAAGCATGGCTTCAACTACATGTGAAGTGATTTGGTTGAGTAACATGTTACACAGTTTTGGTCTTAAAGAGTTGTTACCTATTAACATATTTTGTGATAATAGTGCTGCAATTCAGATTGCAGCTAATCTTGTGTTTCATGAAAAAACTAAACATTTTGAGTTGGATGTGCATTTGGTCAGAGAGAAGGTTTCTTCTGGAGTTATTAAAACTGTTAAGATTCATACAGATATGCAAGTAGCAGATATTTTTACTAAATGTCTTGGGCAAAGACAACATTCTTTGTTTTGCAAAAGTCTTGGTATGTTTGATCTGTTTGCAGGTATTAACAATTGTGAAAAGAATAGCCGTCTTGAAAAAGATGGAAGCAGTTTACATGATGCAGACTTATCAACTTGTGGAGGGGTGTTAAATAATGTGAAGGACCAAGAGTGTCAAGTTTCAAAGTCTAAATAGAGTTTGTGCTGAAAGTAAAGAAAAGAGAAGTTCAGGGGCTAAAGTGAAACATGGCAGAGTATATAATGTTTTATCCTGTTTAGGGTTTGATGATCTTTCATTCTGTTTAGTCTCTTTCTCTCTCAAACTTTCACACAGTGTTTGTCTTTCTCTTGTGATATCAATCTTGATATCAGTCTGGGTATTTGGTTGTTTCTTTGTATCAAGATCAATCTTGTTTGATCTTGTTAAGTCTGAGTGTTGAGTGAACTTTGTGGTGAGATCACTGGTGTCTGCCTAGTAGAGATCAGTTATTGTTTCTTTGTATTTGTATTGGTAAGCACCTATTTGGGGACTTATCTTCTTGATATTCATATAATAAAATACACCGTGGGGTGGGGTGGGTGGCTGGGTGTAATAGTTGATTGTTGTGTGCTCTTGATCATTTTTACAAACTTTCAGAGCCAAAGGGTGACCTTGCAAATATTTCACAACTTGGGAAGTGAGCTCTTTGAATTCTATTGTAGGATGCCTTTTGCCAAATGCATTCAAAGTAAAGAGCTCATGAGCATGAAAATCATCTAAAGTCTCCATTTCATGGATTATATCCACTTTATGAGACCTTAGCAATTGTTTGTCTTTACCGGTGAAAATAATAAAACTTCCAGGGCAAAACCAATCAGCTGAACCTGCTAGTGCTTCTAACTGTTCACAATCATCCACATCGTCCAAAACAAGCAGAATCGGCATACATGCTATCCCATGCTTTATTAACACAGTGCCTTCACTGATACTTGATATCTTCACATCTTTAGTTTTCATGATCTTATCAATAAGCTGCATCTGGACTTGAATAAGGCCTTGTCGTTTTGTGACTTCTTTGACATCTTCACAAAAGCAACTTCCTTCAAAGTGGACATACATCAAGTTATATATAGCTTTGGCAAGGGTCGTCTTTCCTATCCCGCTTATACCACATATTCCAATCATGCTAACCTTATGTGACCCAACAAAGCGTGACAAGTCTAATTTGTCGACATAGAAATCTATGCCAACAAGGTTCTCACCAACATGCAAGGGTCCATCACATAACTTTTTGAGGATTTCTCTTGAAATTATGGAATCGATGAACTTGGAATCATACCTGTTAACCACAAAGACACAATAAGTAAGAGAAACTACACATTGTTAAGCTTTAGTAGAGCTTCAAGATAGTTACACAAAAACAAGAAATTTACCCATTTGTCATGTCCTGGAGGTCCCATCCAGATAAGTTAGCCGCCATGGATAGAGCTTCCCTCCATTTATCCACCTTTGTTATATTATAAACTTGATGTTTGGCAAATGCTCTAGCATAGCTCCCAGTTTCTCTCCTCACCACATCAGGTTTAACATCATAAAAGATTATTCGAACCTCGTGTTTTGGCTTTCCCATTTGCTTGCACCGGAGTATTTTGACAAGTTCCCTCATACACCATGATGAAGAAGCGTAATTCTTGGAGAAGATAACTATCAAAAATCTCGATTCTTCCATGGCTTTGTGAAGATGAGGAGATATCTCCTCTCCTTTTGGCAGTTCGTTGTCATCTCTAAAAGCACGAATTCCTTTTTGCTTGAAATCGTTGAACAAATGATCCATGAAGTTTTTTCGGATATCTTCACCTCTAAAACTTACAAAGACATCATATTTCCATCGATGAGGAATGGAAGACGCATCCATGATTGATGATGAAAGCTGCGTTAAGCTGTTTAAAAATTTTAAACATATGATTATTGATTACTGAAGCTTTTATCAATACTTTTAACTCCGAAACATAGAAAGGGTCGTGAGCTTTTATAAGAAAATGAAAAGGTGGAGTGTGGACGTGAAGTAGCTTTTTTCGCACTTACACATATTTTTGGTGTGTGCATGTTATATATGTGTTTCATTGGTCTACTGATTGAATCCCGCAACATAACCCCGGCCATTGCCAGAAATAAATTTATAAGTACTAAGGGTGTGTTTGGTAATATCAGTGAGCAGTAGTAGCTGTGAGCTGTGAGGAGTGAGGGAGTAGTAGCCACAGCTCACCGTTCACAGCTTTTTTAACGAAGCATTGAAAAATGAGTTTTCCTAAAAAATAGCAAAGTTCACCGCTTTTTTGGCAAACGAACAATAAAAATCGAAAAGCTCATTGCTCACAACTCATCGCCCAAAAAAGCTCAAAAAGCTCCGTGCCAAACATAGCCTAAGTACATACATTTTATCGAATATTGTATGTTTTATTACTATTAAAATTATGTATCTAAAAAAAATGAAATGTAAAAATCAATTTAGAGTAAATTACATGAATAGTGGTTATACAAAAGGTTCAGATATAGTTCCTTAATGTTAAAATTAGTAAATTACACTGATAGTCTTTGAGTTTCTCAAATAAGAGCACATTTTTCTCCCTAGTGCCATTAACATTTTATAAATGACAAAAACACTCTTAAGATTTAAGCCAAACACCCATCAACCCACACTCACATGTTTCTCGACCACATATAATCCAAACACCACCTTTCTTAAACCATTTAATTTACCGATGAAAATAAAAGTATTAGTAGTTTAAAATTATTGTTGATGTGCGAATCTCGGATTATAAATCCCTTTTGAGCTTAGTAATATAATATGGAATAATGAATACGCGTATTAAAAAAACTAATTACTTCGTATATAAAAATTGATATCATTGAATTTTTTTTATACACCAAATTTCTACAGATTATAATCACACCTTGAATAATCTCGATATATTTTAATCATGTCTCGGAAAATTCGGATGTCTAAAGTCAACTTTTTATTGACTTAAAATTTAAGGTTATTAAAGAATAATATTTTGTATGTCTAGATTTGCTGGAGAAGTTCGATTACCATATTTATAATTTGATTTATTGTATTATTTTTAGTGGACGAGAGGTTGAAGAATGGAGTATTATGTGTAACTGAATGTGTGTTGACCCAAATAGTGTTTGGGTAAAATTGAAATGATATAATCATTGTTTACATAGCGTTAATGTTGTTAGGGACCATAGGGGTTCAGATTTGAGAACTACAAGGACTTTCAATGCAATTTTTAATACTTGCAACTGAATATAGTTTTTATTAAAAATTACTTATTAATTTATGAGCTCAGCGTTTGAGGTTAGATAGAGATTGGATCAAGGATAATGATGTTTCATAAAAAAGGGTATCCTATTTTTGGGTAAAGGGTTTTACCCCGATAAATATATATCCAAAAACTGTTAAGTATAAATAGAATGTGACAGAGGCATCACATTAATCTCAAACAAGAGCTTGAAATACTATTGTTTATGACATGCCATAAACACAAAACCTAGCTACATATTGCAAATCGCCTAACTAGTTACATAACAAGAACATCTTGTAACAAGAGAACATCCAACCATCCAAACAAATAGCACGAAAGGAGCAAAATGATCTAGGTAAGTCTGCATCCTTAAGTTATAAATGAGGATCCTAAAGTTATAATATATCCGTGATCACGAGCTTACTTATAAACATGAACCAACAATGTTTCAATTTTAGTTAAAAAAAAAACTAAAATAAAAAGCCATTAACTCTTTTACTTGTGAAGATTAGCCAATAAAAAGTAGTAGTGTATTAAAAAATAAGAGGAATGCTAGATCCACATCAGAGTTTCACACAAAAAATTCACACGCAGTAATTTGTCTATTTTGCTTTACTTTTTCTCTCTTCTATATAATAAGACCAATCATTGCGTGTGGATACATAATATCTTATTACTCCAAAACATAGCAAGAATACAAGTGGATTCTACGATCTCCCATAGCAAAAAAACGCTTACGCACACCCTCATTTTTAACATTAATAAGTTCTTCTTTCTCTATGGCACAAGTTAAAGCGCCGTTAAAATAATCATCGCCCATCCGATTACGCAAATCAATTTTAATGAGCTTCATTTTAGAAAAACATCTTTCAACCGTAGCAGTAGCAACATGTAAGACTAAAGCCAACTTCAACAACCGATAAACCAAAGGATAAGATGTATGCTTTTTCTTATCCACCATCTTCTCAGCAAGTTTGGCAATACTCTCCAAGTTAGCGAAATCTTTATCGTTACGCATGATCTGATAAACAAACTACAAATTAGAGCCATTACACGAAATCTTTTAAATACGTTAGCATTTGCAAATTTGTTACATCACTCTTTAAAAAGCTTAACCATTTGTACGTGATTAATAAACAATTGTAAAACCAATCTTGAATGATACACGTCAAACACAGAACTCTCGAACAATACTATCAATTTACAAAGCATAACCATAGATTGGTTTTACAATAATACTATCAATTTAAAAAGCATAACCATAGATTGGTTTTACAATTGTTTATTAATCACATATGTCGAACACATTGGTACGACATTCGAACACAGAACACTCGAACAATACTATCAATTTAAAAAGCATAACCATACTATCAATTTAAGATATAATAAACAAATAAACAATTGAAATATTGAATCATATATCTCGAACACAGAACACGAACCTCTTTCATATTCTTCAATTTCGGATTTTAAAAAATTGTTAGAATAATGAATAAACTTGTTTAATTGATAAACCTATTTTATCTTTGGGCTTTTGTACTTTAATTTATTAAATTTGTTTTATCTTTGGGCTTTTGTCATATTGGGGCTTTTACAAAATTATATATATATATATATATATTTTATTTGTAATTAAACAAACTTAATAATATTAGAAACACATTTTGATGCACCGGGTGCATTTAAGATACATTTTTAAAAAATCGATAATTTTTTCAAAAATTAACACTATATCGAAAAATTCCATGGGGTGCACGTGCACCCGCGGGCACCCCCAGCTCCGTCCATGGCAGTTACATCCTATCACGTAGTCAAATAAAATATCAATTTCATTGCTAGAATTTCTTTTGAAATTACCATTTCGAATACACGAAACTTCACTTGATAAACTTTCTTAACTAGTCGTTTGGCTAACGTTGTGTAGACTACATGTTTCAATGTTTCTAAGTTTACGAGTGAAGATTACTTGGGCAACAAGGTTTTTAAAGTTGGTTTGAATGGTGGATCGATTCTCCTAGGTGGAGGAGTTGAGATCAATTTTAGAACCAAAATTATCTAAATACTCAATGAACCAATCATAGCCACTTATTTTTTCATTAAGCTAAAAAAACCCACTTTCCACCTCTTTTTTAAAAATAAAATATCTTACAAACGCTAAATCATCAAGTGAAAAAAATACATCATCACGATGAGTATTGTTTTTTTATCTTTCAGTAGGCGAGACTTTCGATATATTTTCAATGATTTTTTTTTTTCGATTTTTTTTCCAGCCACGTTTGGAAAAATCATATATGATTTGTACCACAATTCACATAGGGTTTTGTGATACAAATCACATGATTTTTCCACACGTGGTTGAAAAAAAAATTCGTCAGAAGTATATAAAATGTGTCTTTATAGAAAAATGATTTAATTCTTGTCGCGATGGTACAATCTGATTTGCATAACGATTAACGATTTATGAGATATTTAATTTAAAAATCAATGATGAAAGCTGGTTTTTTAATTTGATGAAAAAATGAACAACTAGGATTCATTCATGGGTCTTTAATAAATTTTAGGTCTACATTGAACTTTCTTCTAGACTATTCAACGGTAACCAAAACTTGAGCGCGTTACTCGATCTATTGTCTTTGAACTCAAGTATCTTTGAATTGGTCTCTGTCACATAATCAATGACCACAAAATATAAAGGAAAAAAAGAGAGAAAAAATTTATTTTGACCAGCAATAGTCTTAGACTGGACCACATGATGATGCCATTCTACAATAGTCTACTCTAGCTCTTGTAAGTTTCTTCAACTTAAAGTGAACATTTTACCAATCAATTTCCTCCTTATGTTACATGAAATTGCCAGTTAAAACAAACGAAACTTCACTTGATACACTTCATCAATCACTGAAAGTATGTTCAATAAGCAAAGCGTGCTACAATTTGATCATCTTGCGCCTAAATATAGAAGCACGTAAAGACCAGGTTCAAGGATTCCTAGAATTTTTAACAAAATACACGAATGCAACCATACTCTTCCTTTAGCCTCTTGACACTCTGGGGATCAGTTGTTTTTCAACCAGCATATATTTTTCGACAGCATATTAATATCAGTCAACCATATGTAGTCCTAGCATTTTTCCCCAGCTAACTAGTTACAAAAAATAAGCTTATTAGAGCTCAATGCAAAACTGGACCATATAAATATGATGAGTAAATTATACCTCAACTGCCAACCAAGAACTTAGTTTCGACAAGCATGGTAGATAATCTTTTCCAGAAATTTAAACTGCAGCAACTTGAAAACAAAAAACAATGTTCTTAACTGCATCTGGTACACATCGGCAGGAAGCAAAATCAAACAAGTTGACGAGTACTAGCTACCAAATAGTTTGCCAGTAGAATAGTAGTAATTAATTTCTACTGATGTACATTTCAACAAACACCTCTGTGTGGTACATGAAAAGCTCATTAGATAAAAGAGTACCATAGTTGTGGTATCACAAGAAGCATCACCTATACAGGTTTTCAGATGGACTAGTAGAAAGTACAATGACATCTATATCGTCTCAAAAAACAACCTGGGTGATATTGACAACCCGATGCACGACATGGTTAGAACCAATTGGTGTTAGATTTTTTTGAGTTTTGTAACTAGCTAGATGGGAAAAATGCCAGGGCTAGATATGGTTGACTATTATTAAGACACTGTGAGACTTATAAGAGCCCTGTTTAAGTTTATGTTTATGTTTAAAATTAATTTTCCCTTTTTATGCTAACTTTTACAAATTAAAAACCTTGGTGATACTAATCTTTATTGAAATCTCAAGAGAAACAAGTTACATCATGTCGAGTAAATCTATTAAGATATCAATCTAATTGATTGAAATTTCTTCAACTTAAGGTGAACATTTTACCTATAACACAATAAATTTCCTCATATGTTACATGAAATTACCAGTTAAAATGAACCAAACTTCACTTGATAACCTTCATCAATCAGTGAAAGTGAAAGTATGCCCAATAAGCGTAGCGTGCTACAATTTGATCATCTTTGGTGGATAGGCCTAAATATAAATATAGAAGAAAGTAAAGACCATGGTCAAGGATTCTTAAAATTGTTTAACAAAATATGTCTCCAAATGCAACCGTACTCTTAGCTTCCTTGAGCCTCTTGTCACTCTAGGGATCAATTGTTTTTAAACTAGCATATTTTTTTCGAGGGTGCTCTCACATTGTCTCTTATAAAATGCATATTAATAACAGTCAACCATATCTAGTCCTGGCATTTTTTCTCAGCTAGCTAGTTACAAAAACTAAAAAACATAAGGTTATTGAAGATCTGCATACAAAACTGGACCATATAAATATGATGAGTAAACTATACCTCAATTGGCAAGCAAGAACTTAGTCTCGACAAGCATTAGATAATCTTTTTCCAGAGATTTAAACTGGCATTGGCAAGAGCACACTTTACAATGATGTGCATGTTAAATGGTAAAAGATGTAATTTGGGAACGGGTTGAAATCTGACCCGTACGTAAATGGGTCGAAATGCATGTAGCATGTCCAGGCAGCTACCTCAAGGAACGGATCTTGAGCTATTAGTGCAACGAAGAACATATAGAGATGGCAAGTATCAAAGAATAAAGTTTTCAGCAATTAAAACAAATGTCAAGTTTGTAAAACAAATTTAGCTAGCATTGGCAAGAGCACACTTTCCAATGATGTGCAAGTTTTAAGATTATATTATACCAGTCAAGTAATTGCTACGATATTAGTGATTTCAAAAGAATTGAACTACAGCAAAGGTTTATTATCTTACAGTACAAATCGCAATACAACATCAATTGTTAATACATCATAAAATCCAAAAAATCTACAAACAGGCTGTAGAGTAAATGATTTCTAGTCATGCATTTCATCAAACACTTGGTGGGTGTCTCCTACATGAAAGCTATTTATTATAAATAGAAGACATGGATTTATCAAAGATTATTGTGGCTAATATATAGACCAAATAAAAATTACAAAATCTGCAGGGACATATAAATGATTATAATAAAGGTTCTCTGTTGGACTACCATGACCATCTGATTTTTCCATACCCCCTAAACAGGCACAAGACCCCACCATGCTGTGATAGAGTTGGGAGGTCTTGGAACATACTCACGTCTCCTTCTTCATCTAAATCTTCATCACAAACAACTCTTACACCACACTCCTTCACTTCAATTTCTTCACTCTCATAAAAACAAAATGTTACAAACTTCTTTGCTTCCTCACACCATTGTATTTCTTCTTCTGTCGTATAATGCAACCATATCATATCTGGCTCATCAATTCTTATTGGCTTATCCTCAAAATATTCTCCAAAGTAGTATGGATAGCATCCTTCCAAATAGTCTCCATCAAAGTTCCTTATATCGTATCCAAAATATGGGTAAGGTTTTTTTCTCTTAAAAACAACACAAATTCCATATCCCCTAAACTTACTGAAGCTCCAATCTAATGGTAGTTCGACCTTTACATGATTTCCCATACTTTTACTTGTAAACCAATTTGGAATGCTATTTCCATCATATATTATGTCCATATTCTTAATGGAACTTCCGGGCAAACGGAACAATCCACATCTGTTATGCGCATAACGAAGGAAAGAAGAAAACCGGTTTGTAGAGCCTTGGGAAGTTACAGATGAGTCGCGACACTCAGTCTCCGATATCGACACCTGGCTATCAATGGCAAGATTCTCAAACAATTTTGGACAGTTATTGAAATAAGTGTACCTTTCGCTCATGATTGGGTTTGATCCGGTAATTGAGCATAAGGAGGTGCAACCACGTGCAAAAAGATAATCTAGGCTATGTGGAAGTTCGGGCAACACTTCCAGCTTCTTGCAATCATCAACATTAAGCTCTACAAGATGAGAAAGTTGAGTCAAACATCCAGGCAAGCTAGTAAAATTGTTCCCTTCCAAGTTTAGCTTCTTCAGAGACTTTAACATATGTAAACCTTCCAATGAAACTGATCTTTGGGGATGTTGTTGCTTCCATATGAAACCAGAGATTGAAGTCCAGCATCTAGACCAAAAGGCTTCAGGCAGTTGGTTGACATTGCAGCATCCCGAGAGATTCAAAACCTGAAGAGAATCCATTTCCACTTTGATAGGAAAACTCCTAGCCCGTCTGCAGTCTCTCATATTTAAGATAACAAGTCTCTTGAGCATTCCAATTGATGGATGAACTGTAACCAAATTCACACAACCTTCAAGATCTAGTTCTTCTAGACTTGTAATCTCTGAGAAGTCAGGGGTGGTTGTTAGGTTACAACAGTACCTTAGCTTCATTATTTTTAAGCTTCGTAAACACTGATATCAATAGAAAATAGATTAATTCTTATATCTCCAGGTGTCGAACATGAACACATGTATGAACAAGTAAATACCTTTTGTGTTGTCCAAAGTTGTTTTATGTTGCTGTAAGAAAGGTCGATGACAACAATTTTTTCTGGATTAAAATTTGAAGGTAAGAGCTTGAAGGGACATCCATGCCAATAGAGCAATCTTAACTTATTGGATAAACAGTCCAACCTTCCAGAAAAGTTCACCGCATCGTCCATTGGTAGTTTAAGAATACGCAAGTTTTTCATTCGCGCAAATGCTTTACCATCTATATCAAACTTCGGACTAGATTTCTTTTGCTGAATGTCAAGAATTTCAACTTTTTCTGTTGCCTGGATACAAGAAATAGGATTACTAGATTGTATTATGAAGCATATGGAAATGAGTTGCATATGCAGTAAAAATCAATTCTTACTTGGTTTTCACTCAAGATATTGTAGATCTCTGATGGATTAACCCACAATCTGCTTCGGTTCCCAGGCGTGCTAGATTCTTCAGATACAATTTCCCTTGCCATTGCTTGAATCAAGTCATGCATTCGAAGTGAATTACTTGTCGAGATCGTGATTAATGACTTGTCTACTAGAACTTGTATATTTGTATCTGCAAAAAAGTTACAAGAATCTAGTATGCTTGCTGCGAAATCACTATTTACTCCAATGAATGAACATGCAATATCAAGTAAGATATTTTGCTGATGGAGGTTTAGCCCATCGTAACTTAAACGAAGCACTCTTTGTATTTCTTTGTTAGGATGTACTTTGAGCTGATCCAACTCACTAACCCACTGACCCACAGTTTTTCCATATAAGAAACGACCCAAAACTTTGAGGGCCAGAGGGTGACCTTGCACATATTTCACAACTTCCTCAGCAACTTCTTTGAAGCCTCTAGAAGAATCTTTTTCCTCAAAGGCGATGGAATAAAAGAGCTCAAGAGATTGATCCTCATCTAGAAAGTCCATGTCATGGATTCCATCCATTCTATGAGATCTTAGCAACTGTTTATCTTTACCTGTGAATATCAAACTTCCTGGGCAAAACCAACTAGCTGAACCCGCAAGCGAGTCTAACTGCTCATGATCATCCACATCATCCAAAACAAGCAAGATCGGCTTTGATGACATCATCTTCTTTATTACCATAATTCCTTCACCGACACTTGATATCTTCAAATCTTCTATTTTCATGATCTTTCCAATCATATGCAGTTGGACTTGAATTAGGCCTTGTCGTTTTGTGACTTCTTTAACATCTTCACAAAAGCAACTTCCTTCAAAGTGGACATACATTAAGTTATAAATAGCTTTGGCAAGGGTCGTCTTTCCTATCCCACTTATACCGCATATTCCAATCATGTTAACCTTATCTGACCCAATGAAGCATGACAAGTCTAATTTGTCGAAATGGATATCTATGCCAACAAGGTTCTCACCAACATGTAAGGGTCCGTCACATAATGTTTTGAGTATGTCTTTGGAGATGCAATCGATGAACTTGTACTCATACCTGTTAACCAAAAAAAAAACAATGTTAATCTTTAGTAATAAAGATGTTTGTGAGTAAACAACCAACATAAAAATAATCGCAGGAAACAAGAAATTTACCCATTTGTCATGTCCTGGAGATCCCATCCAGATAAGTTAGCCGCATTGAATAGAGCTTCCCTCCATTTATCCACCTCTGATCTATTTGAAACATCATGTTTGGCAAATGCTTCAGCATAGCTCCCAGTTTGCTTCCTCACTACGTCAGGTTTAACATCATAAAAGATTATGTGAACCTCGTGTTTAGGCTTTCCCATTTGCTTGCACTCGAGTATTTTGACAAGTTCCCTCAAACACCACGATGAAGAAGCGTAATTTTTGGAGAAAATGACTATCAAAAATCTCGATTCTTCAATGGCTTTGTACAGTTGAGGAGATATCTCTTCTCCTTTTGGCAATTCCTTATCGTCTCTAAAGGCAAGGATTCCTTTTTGCTTGAAATCATTGAACATATGATCCATGAAGTTTTTGCGGATATCTTCACCTCTAAAACTTACGAAGACATCATATTTCCACCGATGAGGAATGGACGTAGTAGCCATTATCAATAATGTGATCAAGCTGCGTTCACAAGTACAGTGAACGTTTTCAGAAAAAAGTGAAAATAAAGTTGAAACAACTACTAGTAATTAGCACCAAGAATCCGTGACTAAGTAGCATTAAACAAGCAAACATGTGAGTGGTTTTCTGTTATACTACGTAACATGTAGACAGGACAAACATGCTAATTGTTTATATATATTGTGGAAAACTAGAACGGGGGGTTGAATAGTTTTGCCAATTAAAACTTCATTTTAATCTATTTAGATCAACTTATGTCAATCTATTTGGATGTGTGTGTTGGATGTTGATAAACAAACATATAAAGGTAAGTAATGAAAAGATAAGAGTAGGAAGCACAAAAACACAACGCAAGTATTTATAGTGGTTCGGCTACAAGGTCACCTTCCTTGCCCTACTCCACTCCCCGAGTCACCTACTCGAGAGTTCGTAATCACTACACCAATCTCCTTATGGCGGAGAAGCCTTCACAACGTCGCCTACTCTTTTTCCGGTACTAGGCTAACCACCGGGTTCTTTCACTCCAAGGTAAACCACACCTACACAACGTCGCCTACCCTTTATAAGCTACTAAGCTAAGTGCCTAGTTCTTTCACTCCAAGGTCAACTACACCTTCACAACGTCGCCTACCCTTTATTAGGCACTAGGCTAAGCACCTAGTTCCATTGCAATGGAGGAACTACTACCACACTACACCAACGACTAATCCCAAAGGAGATCTACTCCTTTACAACATCATCAAGGATATCAATATCCTTGGATCTAATACTAGTCTATCTTGTACATCGAAACACACCATATCGAATGTACATCTAATGCACCTTTCACTAATGCCTTTGACTAGATCTACAAGACACCTTTCACTAATGTCTTGTGTCTTCACTTCTAAGCACCTTTCACTAATGCTTCTTTGTCTTGACTTCTAAGCACCTTTCACTAATGCTTCTTGTCTTGACTTCTAAGCACCTAGCACAAGGGCTTATGCTACAGACGATAGATGCCCTTCACTAAAATCTTCGTTTTGACACTTGAGACATTTTTCAATAATGTCTTCAACACTACACTTCTTTGAGTAAAGAAAGGAATCATCAACAAGAGGACTTCAGTAGCCTTGATGATGAGGAAGCATGGCAACTCATGGACTTGAGCTTGCTTGACTTCAAAGGTGGTGATCTTGCCTTTAAGAGGAACCTAGAAGATAACACAAAAACAAAACTACAAACATAGATCTCTTGGATCTAAGGTTAGTGAGATTTAACTCAGGGGAGAAAGTATGTTAGAAAGGGGTGAGAAATAATGAAGAAATGGCTCACTATTTATAGCGTTAAGCTGGGGATCCGTGAGACGCTCCCTTTTACCCATGGGTATTTTGGTTATGGGTCATGGGTTGAACCATGGATCTTTGGCTAGATACAATGTATATTTGAGTGCAATTCACTTAGTTACTTGGGTATAGGTTGATCCATGGGTTATGGGCTTTGGGTTGTACCCAACTACATTCAATATATTTGCCCAATGGGTTGTGATACTTAAAATTTTTACCCATTTATATTACTCAATATACTACACATTAGTTATGTGTATATTATACCCAAATATGTAAACACTAGTTGTTGTACATATTTATTGCTAAATCATAAAATCACTTATACTTGTTTTAGTGTTTTATGTGAAAATGTGAATATGTTAGAAACTATTAGTTCAAACCTTTTACGTATTTTATTTGTTTCATTAAAATGATTTTACGTTTGTTATCGACAAAACATTAGAAGATCGTAAAATATAAATAAACATTTTTACAGCTTATTTGTATTAACAATCTCCCCCTTTTTGTTAATGACAAAACATAGAATTATTTTAAGGAAAAGCTAAAATTCGTAAAACTTTGAATTTGTAGTTTTTACTTTCTTCTCCCCTTTTTTGTCGAAACAAAAAGTGTTTGAAGGAAAGCAACACATCATTTTTTTGAAAGAAGTAAAACTAAAAAGAAATAGAGAGCAAGTAACGGGAAAGGATCTCGTCTCTGCTCCCCCTTGACGAGTCCATCCCTATGTAAGGGCGTCAAGTAAGTGATACTAATCTAGTTTGTTTGCAAATGAGTTTGCAAAAGATTTCGTCTAAGAGACGAATGTGCTCCCCCTTGATGATTGCAATTATGCAAGGGGATGTCATAAAATGTAAACCTAGTATTGCAAGTAATTTGCAATGTATTGCTTTGACATAAAGCTCCCCTAGCTTTGGGATGTCAAAGTCTCCTATGTGTAAATTGAATAACTACAAAACAAAGGTTAGAAAGCAAGTATAATTCACAATTTCCTGCAAATGTGGTCCTAGTTAGTAGAAAATAGCTTTCTGTCTCACGGATCCCGCGGTTCCCTCCAAGTAGGGATCCGTCTAGGCAATTTTGAAGAATCCGTTTTAGCTGCTTAAATTCAGCAAAGATGATATAACAAGTAATGTTATCACAAAAATGAGATATGAATACAAGGTGATCATAAGCCTAGAAAAATAACAAGTAGCATGTAATTTCCTTTTAATAAAACTAGAGTTATGATATTCATGACTCTAAAAACTAAGAAAATAAGGAAATACATGACTAGGAATATCTAAACCAACTATCGCTTGATGCTAGGACACCACTAAAATCTTCTAGCTCACGTTTTGTTTAGGTTTAATCTCGTCGAAACATTCGAGGAGATGATAGAACATGAAACGTTGGTCTTCTCGTACTTCATGTATCAAACTTTCAATATGTTGACAATGATAGCAATCTTTGTCATGGCTAGGTAGTGGTGGTGGAAGAAATGAAATGGCTTGATGTGAAGGATCAAGTGAAGCGGCTTGTGGAGCTTCAAACGATGGAGGGATTGGTGGAGGTGCATTTGAGAATGACTCAACCAAGAATGATGGTGGTGGTAGAGAAGTGTCAACTTCCATATGGTCGGGTGGTTGACTTTGATGATTTGTCATAATCCAAATGGGATTGTACGATGGAAACGCTGAGAAGGAAGCCGGAGAAAGTGTTGACTCAACACCTTGATTTTGAACCATTATTCCTCCTAATGAGGAGAATGTTGTCGGCGGAAGCGGATGAGACGGCCTAGGAAGCAAGTCCTCTAAATTGTAGAGGTGTGGTGGTGATAGTGGGGATGTAAATGAAATAGCTCTAGGAACCAATGGTGATGGTTTGGTGGAGATGATATTGTTTGGCCTAGGAGGTATGGTGGTGTTTGGCATAGGTAGTTTTGTGGGTACTATCCTTTTAGGAATTGGTTTGATTGGATGATGAAGGATTCTATCATTTGTTGGCTTGACCGGAGATGATTCGGTTGAAGAGATTTCGTTTATGACATGAGCCTTTTTCATGGGTGGTTCTTTGGTGGATAGGTTACTACTTGGGGTTTTCCTCATGATGAGATGATTTCAAGAGGTTGCAAGAGCTAAAAGTTAGGATGAGAGTGATGACTATGGAGGTCCTAACAAGGTGGTTTATAAACCAAGAGATTTGGCAAGTGCATTTAAGCCTTAAGCCCCTAAGATTCATTGGAATGTGATGATTAACATGCACAAGAGTCAACTTCAGAGTTTGCACTGTTCTAGGAACTCATTTAAGATGAGATGGAGTGTTTGAGTTAGGAAGAAGAGTTGAAATGATTGTTTTAGCAAGATTTGACATAAACTGTCATCCGGATCCCACGGTTCCCTCCTCAGAGGGATCCGTCTAGGCTAATGCTAGGGATCCGGCTCTCAGCAGCTATGAAAGAATGGAAATGATGTTTGTTAATACAAATAAGCCGTAAAAACGTTTATTTATATTTTACTATCTTCTAATGTTTTGTCGATAACAAAAGTAAAATCATTTTAACGAAACAAATAAAATACGTAAATGGTTTGAACTAATAGTTTTCTAACACACTTACGCTTTCACATAAAACACTAAAACAAGTATAAGTGATTTCATGATTTAGATATACATATGTACAACAACTAGTGTTTACATATTGGACTAACATATACTTAACTAAGTATATACTAAAATGGGTAAAAACAAGTATATACTAAAATGGGTAAAAACAAGTATATACTAAATAGATAAAAACTAGCAAATGGTTTTGACCCATAACCCATGGTTTTATATATACCACTTAGCCAAGTTCATTGTATCCTTAAGATACATTGTATCTAGAATGAAAACCATGGATCAACCCATAACCCATGACCCATAACCAAAAATACCCATGGGCAAAGAGGAGCGTACCACGGATCCCTAGCTTTGTGCTAGCCGAATCCCTTGTGGTAGGGTAACGTGGGATCCGGGGAACAGTAGAGAATTTTCTCTACAAATAGAGAGCCATTTCTTCCTCTCTACTCACCACTTTAAACACATACTTCCCCAAAGTATTCTAACCCTCTAACCTCAGATCTAAGTGATCTATGTAGTTTGTCTTTTGTTTTTGTGTGATCTTCTAGGTTCCTCTTAAAGGCGAGATCACCACTTCTTGAAGATGTGCAAGCTCAAGTCCATGAGTTGTCATGCTTCGTCATTATCAAGACAACCAAGGTTCTCTTGTTGATAGTTCTTCCTTTCTCCATAGATGTTGGGTTGAAGGCATTAGTGAAGAATGCCAAATATGTCAAGATGAAAGCATTAGTGAAAGGTGCTCATCATCCATGTCAAAGCATTAGTGAAGAATGCTAAAGGTGTCAAGACGAAGGCATTAGTGAAGGGTGCCAAGCGTTGTGTCAAAGGCATTAGTGAAGGATGCCGAAGAATCAAATCAAGTCGCATTTGGGAATAATGCTTAGGTCGTATAATCGATGAGGTGCATCATTATACATATAAGTATTTGTTTGTTTGTTTCCAAGGATGGTGATATCCTTGATGAAGGTGTAACAAGGAATTGATCTCCTTGATATTAGGTGTTGTGTTGTGAAGGGTAGTAGTTCCTCCATAGTAATGGAACTATGTGCTTAGCCTATTACCGAATAAAGGGTAGGTGACGTTGTGATAGGATTAGTTCTCCTAAGGTGTGAAAGAACTCAGTGGTTAGCCTAGCACCGTATAAAGGGTAGGCGACGTTGTGTTAGGTGTGGTTCGCCTTGGTGTGAAAGAACTCGGTATCTAGCTTTGTACCGGAAAAAGGTTAAGCGACGTTGTGAAGGCTTCTCCGCCATAAGGAGTTGGTGTAGTGCTTACGAACTCTCGAGTAGGTGACTCGGGGAGTGGAGTACGGCAAGGAAGGTATCCTTGTAGCCGAACCACTATAAATAACTTGTGTCATGGTGATGTGCTTCTTACTCTTCATATTTCATTACACGTTCATATATCTATCTATCAACGTCCAACATAAACAATCAAATAGATTGACATAAGTCGATCTAAATATTTAAAAGGAAGTTTTAAATTGGTAAAACTATTCAACCCCCCTTCTAGTTTTCCATAATTGGCATAAGAGCTTCGTTACCAAGTTTCTTAGAGTATGTGGTACTTTAAAAACTTGATACGATCCATATATGTTTGAAAACTACAAAGAAGGATTATTTTTGTCATATTTCAAAAATCATTATATTGTTTATTGTTGGACAATGATAGAATGTTCTAAGATTTTCTTAAGCATTGTCCACACTTGGATTTGGAGTTACCAAGAAGATCATAAAGAATTTATCTAAATAATTCTTTTCGCAAAAAGAATGTTTAGTATTCTTACAACATAAATCTGGAGATTCCAAGAAGATCACAAAACATCTAAATACCTCTTTTTTTGAAAAGAATGTTTAGCAAAGGTATGATCTTTAATTACTCACCTTTATTGTTGTTACTAAAATCTTAGTTGCATGATTTATTAGTAATTGTTCTAGTAGTTATTCATATTATAGTCTTCATCTAAATAGTATTATTTGTATAGACTACATTACTAACTTGTAATAATGATTTCTTGGTTATTCTATAACCTCAATCATTATTCATCACAAAGGATTTATTGAACACCTCATCTATGCCAATAAATATTCATGTGAAACTTCTTATATTATAATAAAATGGGATTTTATTATAATGTTTGAAAAACTTCCCAAGAATTATGACTAATTCTTAAAAAGGGAACCTTGTCTAATAGGAATAGTACTTAAATCCTCAAAACCTTAAACCACAAGTTTTAGAGCCTTAACATCAAAACACTAGGCGTTTTAGAACTCCCAAACCAAAGTTATCAAGGAATGGTTGAGCTGATTTTTGCTGTCATGCCGGATCCCTTCGTTTATACAAGCCGGATCCTAAATGAGAGGGATCCGCGGGATCCGTGCAACATAAGACAGTTTAAGTTAAAGAATGATCACTGTGGATGTTCCACAATAATACTCACCTCAAAGACTCACGAACAAGAACTCAATAACTGTTCATAGGAGCAATTTGATCATTCCTCTCAAGTTTAACAATCACTTGTGTAAGTATAATCTTCACTACATTGTTATTTCAATTCCTTGATTTCTAGGATTACAATTTCTTCATCTTTAAGAGTTGGGTTCAAATGGGTTTATCATAATTTGTCACCACATTGTTTTCTAAGATATCCTAAATCAAAGAATTAACATTGTTAATACAAATTAAACACATTTCTTGAACTCAAAAAAGATGATGAGAGAAAAATTGTGATCAAACCCTCTAGGTTACTATTCACAAGTAACACCACATTGTGGTTGTATTGTTTAGGAAAAATCATGCCAAGCAACAAGCAACAAGATTACCAAGACACCGCTCACTACATACCCATGTACCATAGGAAAGATGGATTAAGTCCGGATGATAGGAAAGCCTTTAAGTTGCTTGAAAGGAGACTCTTTCACGAAGGTAGAGTTGTCGATCCTTCATTTCTTGCAAATACCGACATAAGGGAGGTATTTGGAACTAATTTGCCCGGTCTTTGTGCTTGAGTTCTACAAGACAATGGGTATAATTAGAAATGATGATGGGTCCATCTCAATTGAATTCACAATAAATGGACATGAGTTTAGTCTTTCACTTGTAGAGTTCGGAAGAATTATAGGGGTTCCATACCAAGGTGTTTGCATGTACTCCAATGAATGGTCTTTGGAACAACTACACACAATGGTTGATCATCATGATATCTATCACTCCTTGATCCCGGAAGAAACCACGGTGAGGGACACCGTGTTCATGCCAAGAGCATCCCCATCAACGGTTACTAGAAAGTCGAAAGTGATCTATAGGGATCCTTTCCAAATGGAGCTCTCAGGATCACCCCAACGCATGTCTAAGCTTCATGATCAATTGTCTAGTGACCGAGACTCGCTTTAACATTGCCTACTACATGGTCAAGAGAATGGCAAGTGTAAGAAGCATGGACAAGATGGTGCTTCCATATGCAATGCTACTAACCCGGCTTGCCAAATTCATCTTTGCATTAGACCCCTCTCCTCAATCCTTGGATCATAGCTTTTGCAATAAGGTTATGGTACCATTAACCGAGGGTAGAACAACAAAGTTTATGGTGGAAGGCAAGAGACCACATCCACCCACGGATTCCTCGGACGAAAGGGAAAGGCAAGGAGAAGGTGGAGGTGAAGGGAGTAGTAGCAACCCACTTGAAAATATCGATCTTGACCCCTTGGACTACATTAACCAATTGCCAAACATCCCTAATTAATCACCCGAATGGCAACAAACCAAGGGAATCTTCAAATGCTTCGCCAATTTCTTGAGGAAGAAGAAGTGAAGATAGTTTGATAAAAAGTGGAGGACGGGTGAAGAAGTGAAGGAGGAAAAGAAAGGTAAGGTCTTAGGACTCTAATGTATGATGAATTTCAAACAATGGCTTGTAAACACTTTAAACTATGCTCGTAGTATGTAGGTATTGCCATATCTTGGCTCTAAAACAATCCTAACTTAGGTGTTTGGATAATGAGATTTTACGACCCCTTGAGTGGTCGTCGTCACTCTTTCTAGGAATTCTAGCTCTTCCTACTTTGATACACATTATATTAGTTATGTTATTGCAGTTAGTCCTCATAGAAACAACTAGGAAAAGCATTTGATATAAAGTGCAAAGATGCATATTTCCTGAAAGCTCTCTGATCTGCAGTGGGCGGATCCCAGCTTTTGAACTAGCCGGATCCCTCCCATGAGGGAACCGCGGGATACGTAGCATCTGATATGAAATACAGATTTGGCTACATCAAAACAGTCTATTAGATCACCTATAACAAGTCAAACATAAGATACTAGAGCCAACTAAGTCTTTCTCAAATAGTTGAAAATCTCACCCTCATTCATGGCTTATCTAGGATACATTTTTGAAATATTTTTGATTTATCAACTAGTCAAAACTCACCATAATTCCGCTCTAACACTCACACATTATCTATCACGCTTGATAGCACTTAGTTAGGTATATCTTTTAATTTTAGCAAATTGATCTCAATCATCCTTTAATCAAAATTAGGGTCAAAAATTAGTTTTTCATTTCTTCTTATTCTTAAGGATTATAGTAAATTCCTATTAGGACATCATATGACTTCTAGGACTTGTTATCACCATTTCTCCACATCAAATTAAATGGAATCATTGTCAAACATATAGTTAGACTACCTAAGGTCAAATTTTCTTGGCCAAAACCATCATTAAGCACCATTACTTGTTATGGTTAAGGATTTGAGATATCCAACAGCTAAAGACTTCAAAATTAAGTCAAACCCTCGAAATCCATTGATAACAAACCTTAAAAAAAACATAATGATTTCACCTAGACCTTGTCTGATAGCCGGATCCCTGGTCTTTAACCAGGCGGATCCCTACTGAGAGGGATCCGCGGGATCCGTAGATGCAGAGAGCATAAACCAGCTCCTATATTCAAATTTATGTCACCTTTTGGTTCTCTAACCACTCTTAGCATACACTAATTGTCCTCCTAGAGCTGATCAAAACCTCAAGAGCATGCTTAGTCTTCTAAGAGGTCAAGAATTTAATTCCCAAATTCAAATTATTCTTTATAAACCAAACAATCTTAGGTTTATGGCACCATCCTCAATTACCTTTCAAAAATAAGAAATTAGAAGCTCACATTAGCATTTTCATCACCATGACTAAGGCTCTTAGCAACAACTCCTCAAACATAGTATCATCCAAAAGAAAGGGTCAAATGATCCATGAAATTTCATCCACCGAAACATCTCCCATTAGAGATAATGACTCTAGAATCCCACCTCATCAAACCCATCCAAAAAAAGCTAAGAGAACCGCAAGGATTAGCATCAAACCTTTCCAACTAGAAAAAGGATCATCTAGTTCTAAACCAAACATGGCTAGTTCTAGCAAGCCATCAAAACCTTCATTCATTGAGCATGGACTACACTCCTTTAATGAGCCTCTTCCTCATCCAAACATATATTCATTGTTCCATTCATGACCAAGAACCTCCCATTCACCAACCCTTTCATTGAATCGGGAACCACCTACAACACCAACTAGCCCATCATGGGAGACAAGGAACAACCTTGATCATATGGAAGAAGTTCCATTACCACCCTCATTTTTAGAACCTCTTCCTACTTCTTAAAATGAAGACCCGCAAACATTGAGCCCCCTCAAAACATCCATTTCCCTTCGGGTCCAAACAAAGACAATAATTGCCCAAATTGTCTTAACACTCAAGGACTTGTTCAAGAAGTACGAAATGAGATACATTTCATGTTTAATCATCTTATTGCAAAGTTGGATCAAATCAACAAGTCCACTCATCACTAGACTCAAGCACATTGTAGCATTTTTAAGTCTAGTAACTAGTTAGTATTTAGTGGTACTTGTATGTCCTAGTTCATTCTTTTAATTTTAGAGACTTAGTTGATTGTCTCTTGTTTTTATTGATTGAATATTTATATGCCATAGTTGTTATGTGCTTTATATGTGCTTGATATATCATATACTACCTCACATATTTGTAGCATTGATTGAAACACTCTCATTGCTGAAGAAACTGTCAACAGACAGCCAGATCCCTCCATAATGCCTAGACGGATCCCTCCAAGAAGGGAACCGCGGGATCCGTGGATCAGAAGTTCAAACTTCTACTAACTTGAGTTTTATTTGCAGGAAATTAGGCACTATACTCTTGTTTTCTAACCTTTACTTTGTAGATATTCAAAATAACACATGAAGACTTTGACACCATAAAGCTAGGGGGAGCTTTGTGTCAAACATAATTGCAAAAACATTTGCAACTTAATCCGATTTTGGACTATACTTCATGTCACCCCATTGCAACTTTGCAATCCTCAAGGGAGAGCACGTTTTCGTCACTTAGACGAACAATTTGCAAGCTTAATTGCAAACACAATTAGTTTATTTTACGTCATGTCCTTGACGCCCTTTCAAAGGGATGGACTTGTCAAGGGGGAGTTAAGACGAGTACCATTCCCGTCACTTGATCTCTTTACATTTTTACATACATTTTTCTTGTAAAAATCGTGTTAGGTTCTTTTAACACTTTTTGTTTCGACAAAAAGGGGGAGAAGAAAGTAAAAACTACAAATTCAAACTTTTACGAATTTTAGATTTTCCTTAAAATAATTTTATGTTTTGTCATCAACAAAAAAGGGGAGATTGTTAATACAAATAAGCCGTAAAAACGTTTATTTATATTTTACGATCTTCTAATGTTTTGTCGATAACAAAAGTAAAATCATTTTAACGAAACAAATAAAATACGTAAATGGTTTGAACTAATAGTTTTCTAACACACTTACGCTTTCACATAAAACACTAAAACAAGTATAAGTGATTTTATGATTTAGATATACATATGTACAACAACTAGTGTTTACATATTGGACTAACATATACTTAACTAAGTATATACTAAAATGGGTAAAAACAAGTATATACTAAAATGGGTAAAAACAAGTATATACTAAATAGATAAAAACTAGCAAATGGTTTTGACCCATAACCCATGGTTTTATATATACCACTTAGCCAAGTTCATTGTATCCTTAAGATACATTGTATCTAGAATGAAAACCATGGATCAACCCATAACCCATGACCCATAACCAAAAATACCGATGGGCAAAGAGGAGCGTACCACGGATCCCTAGCTTTGTGCTAGCCGGATCCCTTGTGGTAGGGATCCGGGGAACAGTAGAGAATTTTCTCTATAAATAGAGAGCCATTTCTTCCTCTCTACTCACCACTTTACACACATACTTCCCCAAAGTATTCTAACCCTCTAACCTCAGATCTAAGTGATCTATGTAGTTTGTCTTTTGTTTTTGGGTGATCTTCTAGGTTCCTCTTAAAGGCGAGATCACCACTTCTTGAAGACGTGCAAGCTCAAGTCCATGAGTTTTCATGCTTCGTCATTATCAAGACAACTAAGGTTCTCTTGTTGATAGTTCTTCCTTTCTCCATAGATGTTGGGTTGAAGGCATTAGTGAAGAATGCCAAAAGTGTCAAGATGAAAGCATTAGTGAAAGGTGCTCATCATCCATGTCAAAGCATTAGTGAAGAATGCTAAAGGTGTCAAGACGAAGGCATTAGTGAAGGGTGCCAAGCGTTGTGTCAAAGGCATTAGTGAAGGATGCCGAAGAATCAAATCAAGTCGCATTTGGGAAGAATGCCTAGGTCGTATAATCGATGAGGTGCATCGTTATACATATAAGTATTTGTTTGTTTGTTTCCAAGGATGGTGATATCCTTTATGAAGGTGTAATAAGGAATTGATCTCCTTGATATTAGGTGTTGTGTTGTGAAGGGTAGTAGTTCCTCCATAGTAATGGAACTAGGTGCTTAGCCTAGTACCTAATAAAGGGTAGGCGACGTTGTGATAGGATTAGTTCTCCTAAGGTGTGAAAGAACTCGGTGGTTAGCCTAGCACCGTATAAAGGGTAGGCAACGTTGTGTTAGGTCTGGTTCGCCTTGGTGTGAAAGAACTCGGTATCTAGCTTTGTACCGGAAAAAGGTTAAGCGACGTTGTGAAGGCTTCTCCGCCATAAGGAGTTAGTGTAGTGCTTACGAACTTTCGAATAGGTGACTCGGGGAGTGGAGTAGGGCGAGTAAGGTGTCCTTGTAGCCGAACCACTATAAATAACTTGTGTCGTGGTGATGTGCTTCTTACTCTTCATATTTCATTACACGTTTATATATCTATTTATCAACGTCCAACATAAACAATCAAATAGATTGACATAAGTCGATCTAAATATTTAAAAGCAAGTTTTAAATTGGTAAAACTATTCAACCCCCCTTCTAGTTTTCCACAATGTTTCTAAGATCTAAGACCTATAACATCTTGAGTGTTTCAGTCTTCCTAAGTGTTTTAAATGAAGGGGTGTTTGAGTACTTGAGAGTAATGAATGTTGTAGCTAATGATTATCTTTTATGGAAGGATTTGGAACTTTCAAGAGTACCAATGGATGAGCAAGAATGACACTAAAGAGTTTAGAGTGTTAATTGAAGCTAAATGATCTTAGAGATCGGGTTATGACTTAGGATAGTGTTTAAGAACATATCCTAGAAGCTTTGAAATGGAAAAAAGTAGAGTTTGATCAACTTTGATCAATTTTGAGGTAAGGATGATTTATGGTCAATTTTGCCATAATCTAAAGTTTTTCTAAGACTAGATGTGAGGGATCAAGTAGAAAAATGAAGTGTGAGTTTTAAGAGTGGAAGAGTAATGGATTAAAAAATGAAACGGTAGATCTACAGTCGTTTTAGAGTGTGATCTAGGTGAGTTATGTATGAGTAGGAAAGATTAACCTATCTTGATAAGGACTTAATTTGCCTTAAGACACTATGTTTAGCTTAGTGTGAAGTGTTCTAAGAATATGTTTGAAATATAATGCTTGCACTTGCATTTTCTGTTCGCCGGATCCCACGGTTCCCTAAGTGTAGGGATCCGTCTCGTACAATCTTTGGGATCCGCCCATCTGCTAAGCATGACCTTTACTAAAGGTATGCAATGATCTTGACAATGCATTATATCTCAAGGATAGTCTAAAAAGAGTTATAATACTAGGATATCAAATGTAAGATGTTTTATTTCATTAAAGAAATTGGATTACATTGATAAAGCACGAGTGCAAGAGAATTGATCCTGTTTCAGAATACTACTAGGTTCCTTGAGTGTTTTCGCTAGGAGGATCATTATGTGATTGATGAGTGTTGGTAGAATCAAGAATGAAGAAAGTCTTCATGAGAGATATGTTTAGCGGTTCCATCATTTTGTTCACAAGTACGTACAACGGACTTTGAAATTGAGGATGGAAGTGCATAACATTATGATAGAGGCGTATCAAGAACATTCCATAAGGAATGAGTTTATTCTTTGAGCCTTGAAGATTTGCAATTCGCCTTGCGAAGAAGTAGGCGAGATTGTATGGTTGTTGTGTTAGCAAACAGTACATCATGTGAGCACAACAAGCGGGAAGAATTTCTCGATTTCCCCTAAGACTCCAAGCATTTTCACGTAGGATGAGTGCAAGAGGCTTGTACTCTTCTCGGATATACCTTGTAAAGATAATGTTTGGATTAGAGTAATATGGTCGAGGTTTGCATATTATGCGATTTAAGTCTTCCGGGGAGGGTATGTGAGAACAATATGGACTATTTTCTTCACAAAAGTTGAAGAGAGAATCAAGAGACCAATCTTCGGTGAAGGCACATTGTCCATGATTTGGAATCTGGAGGATGTGAGCAAAATGCCCAAGGGTTAGAGTGAACTTTTGGTTTTTGATATAAAACCAAAGAGATAGGGAGTGATCCTCGTTACGAACGAGTTCGACTTGATGGAAGAATTCCATTATGAACCTTCGACATATCTTCTCGTTGATTTCAAGAAGACATTCTAGTCCTATGGCTCGGAAGGAGGTATTGATACCTTCTTCAAATTGTAGAGAGGTTTCTATAATACGTCCTTCGTGGAAGTGACGGTTTTCGAAATTATTGAACCCACGGACATGATTACCAGGTGTGTTGGGTTCGAGAGAGATGTTCGGAGTGTAGACGCTAGTGAGTGAAAATTCAAACTCATATTCATGTGTCATAGTTGAACCTGTAGAAATGATAAGTTAATAAAAAGAGATGTTTGTGATCAACCTATGATAATCTAATGTTTTTACTAGATTTTTATTAACAATGGTATTTAACACTTTAACTTACTCAAGGTTTTGACTTTCTAGTGGATTATTACATTTAGAAGGATAGTGGTTTTTAATTTGCATGAAAAACTATTTTCCAGTAGGATGGATCCCACGGTTCATTTTCAAAAGGGATCCCGCTAGTATATCTTCTGGGATCCGTGGATCTGTAGTAACAGAAACAGATTTGATAAAAACATAGGTTTTTTAGTTTTTATACCACGAAATATGTTTTATCCTACATTTTCTTTTAGCATGCATACATGACTTCTAATATATCACGAAAGAATATGAAACATATAAATCAAAATAAGTGACAAACACATTATGATAAAAATAACCTAGATAAACTAGATTATTAATAATATTGCATTTCAATACTAAGGATGATACAAAGGATTGGGTATATGATCCCAATGTAAATTAACAACACAAAGTAAATGTCTCCATATGTGAACTTCATCATAGGGAATACAAGTGCAATGAGTGTTAAGGCGATGAGCACGAGTGCGATCTAAACCATGTTGATGACGGATCCTCTTGGTTTCAGTTGAGATGAAATAAGGGGGAAGATGAAGTTTTTGAATAAGAGGAAGTTTTTGAAATTGGAAGATTTGAAAAAGTGAGGGTTTGGTAGAGTGGCCGACGGTGGGGTTATTAATAGGGAAGGAGGAATTTTTGAAATGCGTGTTTTGTTTTATTATTGGATTAAGAGAAATAAAACATAAGTTTTATATACTATGACTATAAACGAGAAATATAACACATATGTGAGAAAAAGGCTTCCTAATGAAGCTTCATGTAAAACATGTTATTGCACAAAAGATAATCATATAAATACCTAAATAGGTATACTTAATTATCAAGAAAAGTAAAAAGAAAATCATAGCTCTAGCGCACTTAGGAATGTCTTTACAAATGAAACAGCAAATGTCACTTAGACGATTCCCGCTCCTTTGAGTTTAAGATACCTTCTTAAGGAAGGTATTCTTGTTACCAAGCGACTCCTAAAGCTTGGTGGGTATGAGCTTTGACTAATCAACATGACAAAGAAGATTAGTGCAATTAAATGAAAAAGTGAATAAGAAAAATGATGTTATCAACTCAACATCCCAATATATAGTTTTGAAAAGACATGGTGTTTGCTTTTATGAAAAGCCTTCTTTGTAGTTTTCAATTAACCATGGATCGTATCAAGTTTTTAAAGTACAATATACTTCAAGAAACTTGGTAACGAAGCTCTGATGCCAATTGTAGAAAACTAGAAGGGGGGGTTGAATAGTTTTGCCAATTAAAACTTAATTTTAATTTATTTATATCGACTTATGTCAATCTATTTGGATGTGTGTATTGGATGTTGATAAACAAACATATAAAGGTAAGTAATGAAAAGATACGCAAGTATTTATAGTGGTTCGGCTACAAGGTCACCTTCCTTGCCCTACTCCACTCCCCGAGTCACCTACTCGAGAGTTCGTAATCACGACACCAATCTTTTTATGGTGGAGAAGTCTTCACAACGTCGCCTACTCTTTTTCCGGTACTAGGCTAACCACCGAGTTCTTTCACTCCAAGGTGAACCACACCTACACAACGTCGCCTACCCTTTCTAAGGTACTAGGCTAAGTGCCTAGTTCTTTCACTCCAAGGTGAACAACATCTTCACAATGTCGCATACCCTTTATTAGGTACTAGGCTAAGCACCTAGTTCCATTGCAATGGAGGAACTACTACCACACTACACCAACGACTAATCCCAAAGGAGATCTACTCCTTTACAACATCATCAAGGATATCAATATCCTTGGATCTAATACTAGTCTATCTTGAACATCAAAACACACCATATCGAATATACATCTAAGGTACCTTTCAATAATGCCTTTGACTAAATCTACAAGACACCTTTCACTAATGTCTTGTGTCTTCACTTCTAAGCGCCTTTCACTAATGCTTCTTTGTCTTGACTCTTAAGCACCTTTCACTAATGCTTCTTGTCTTGACTTCTAAGCACCTAGCACAAGGGCTTATGCTATAGACGATAGATGCCCTTCACTAACATCTTCGTTTTGACACTTGAGACATCTTTCACTAATGTCTTCAACACTACACTTCTTTGAGTAAAGAAAGTAATCATCAACAAGAGGACTTCAGTAGCCTTGATGATGAGGAAGCATGGCAACTCATGGACTTGAGCTTGCTTGACTTCAAAGGTGGTAATCTTGCCTTTAAGAGGACATAGAAGATCACACAAAAACAAAACTACAAACATAGATCTCTTAGATCTAAGGTTAGTGAGATTTAACTCAGGGGAGAAAGTATGTTAGAAATGGGTGAGAAATAATAAAGAAATGGCTCACTATTTATAGAGGAAAAATCCTACTGTTCCCCGGATCCCACGGATCCCTTCCACAAGGGATCCATCTAGCGTTAAGCTAGGGATCCGTGGGACGCTCTCTTTACCCATGGGTATTTTGGTTATGGGTCATGGGTCATGGGTTGAACCATGGATCTTTGGCTAGATACAATGTATCTTTGAGTGCAATGCACTTAATCACTTGGGTATGGGTTGATCCATGGGTTATGGGCTTTTGGTTGTACCCAACTACATTCAATGTATTTGCCCAATGGGTTGTGATACTTAGGTTTCTACCCATTTATATTACTCAATATACTACACATTAGTTATGTGTATATTATACCTAAATATGTAAACACTAGTTGTTGTACATATGTATTGCTAAATCATAAAATCACTTATACTTGTTTTAGTGTTTTATGTGAAAATGTGAATATGTTAGAAACTATTAGTTCAAACCTTTTATGTATTTTATTTGTTTCGTTAAAATGATTTTACGTTTGTTATCGACAAAACATTAGAAGATCGTAAAAATAAATAAACGTTTTTACAGCTTATTTGTATTAACAATCTCCCCCTTTTTGTTGATGACAAAACATAGAATTATTTTAAGGAAAAGCTAAAATTCATAAAAGTTTGAATTTGTAGTTTTTACTTTCTTCTCCCCTTTTTTGTCGAAACAAAAAGTGTTTGAAGGAAAGCAACACATCGTTTTTTTTTTTGAGAAGAAAAAAAAATGTGAAAGAAGTAAAAGTAAAAAGAAATAGAGAGCAAGTAACGGGAAAGGATCTCGTCTTTGCTCCCCCTTGACGAGTCCATCCGTATGTAAGGGCGTCAAGTAAGTGATACTAATCTAGTTTGTTTGAAAATAAGTTTGCAAAAGATTTCGTCTAAGAGACGAATGTGCTCCCCCTTGATGATTGCAATTATGCAAGGGGATGTCATGAAATGTAAACCTAGTATTGCAAGTAATTTGCAATGTATTACTTTGACATAAAGCTCCCCTAGCTTTGGGATGTCAAAGTCTCCTATGTGTAAATTGAATAACTACAAAACAAAGGTTAGAAAGCAAGTATAATTCACAATTTCTTGCAAATGTGGTCCAAGTTAGTAGAAAATAGCTTTCTGTCTCACTTTGGGGTAAATAAAACAGATAGAAGCAAAACCTGGTAAAAGGAAATCAATGTGATTGAAACTCATAACATAATAGTCTTAAATGGGAACAAGCAAGTCATATTATTTATATTCATTACACAATAGTCTTAATTAAATAGGAACAACCCAAGTATAATACTTGAAAAACAATTAAATTATTTCTTCAAAACGACTATTGCTACTCATGAACCGAAGAGGATATGATGGTATTTCGTAGGTGTATGGCACGGTTGAGTGTACAGTTGGAATTTGGTAGAATCGTTAGTCAAATGTGCAGCATTCACAAAAATAATCATGATAAGAGATGGTGTTAACTGTTGAGAGTATATAAAAAGTACAAAGACAACACATTACTATATGTTCAATGTTTATGTATTTTTATCCTGTAGCAAACATACTTAAAAGTAGAGACACAAAATATCATTTAGAAACTATAAATTTTTTGATGAATTAAGTTATCAACTCGATCCTTCATTTATTAAATATATTGTATTAACATTAATCTTGCGCCATGATTAGCAAGGCCTAAACCATATCTATTTCTATAATAAGTTTTCACTTATGTTCCGTTTTGTTATGTTAGAAAAATAGTACTACTTCAATTATTTAAATAATTATGTGCAGACAAAGAATGAGAATTGCCATTTGGTGTGAGTAAAAATAGAGACCGATCAATGATAATAGGGGTTGGTAACTTGATGGTATGACCTATTATAGAGGCGTGGGTTGGATTGCATTGAGGGTATGATTGTTTGTGCTAAAGATTGTCAAAATAAATAGGTTAAAAGGAGTTGGTAAAAATTTATGTTATCAAAAATATTAGAAGCTATAGTATTTTGTTGTCACTAATTTTTAATTAAAGTATTTGTATATTAATAATAAACATGAATATTATAAACATAGGTATAAGAGTGATATTTGAAAGAAAAAAAGAAAAATGCTTGCATGTTTAACATGTTAGGAGATGTCGTTATACCACAAAAATCAACTACTCACTCCTGATAATATTAGCTACCTCCAACAAATTTAATTCAAAGTTACTATCAATGGCTATCTCAAACTTAATTAACAACTCCTTGTGTGTATCTTTTTCACTTAATCATAGCCCTAAAGAGCTATAAATCATAGTGAATTCCATTAAAAAAAAATGTTAAACTTGAAATAAGAATTTTTATTAAAACTTTCAGGTAATGATTGTTTATGGTTCCTCAATAATAGTCACTGATTTTTATAGTTTTGTTATATCATGAACTTGTGAACTAAAATATATGTTTACACTTGACATATATATATATATATATATATATATATATATATATATATATATATATATATATATATATATATATATATATATATCCTATCTTGAAAATGTAGTAATGGATATATTGTTTACTAAAGGCCAAATGCAGAGTATTATTCTTGGTAAAGGAAAACTTTGAAACCTATCAAATAACAATTACTCAATAAGTTTACGTTTTCTTATTTTTCCTATGTGGAGTCTTTTGTTGTTTTTTTTTTTCTTTTTTATTTAAAATTTATATCTTAATTAATTTAGTAACGACTAAACTCATATTACATGTTATATCGTATTATAATATTATAATAGAAAAAATGAAAGACGACCTGATCACGATCTCATATTAACATACAATGTTTATCACTTATGTTATAAAAGGAGTATTTTTTACACATAAGAAATTTACTTGCTACAAACAAATGTTATCCTTAAAACCAATATAAAAACCATCTTGGGCCGTGCTTAGCACGGCCTAAAACGCTACCTAATTGAAATGTAGAAAATCAATTTAGAGTAAATTACACGAATAATCTTGTGGTTATACAAAAGATTCCGATTTAGTCCCTAAATATTTAAATTACACTTATAATCCTTGTGGTTCTCAGATAAGTACATTTTTGTCCCTAGCACCATTAACATTTTATAAATGAAGAAAATTCCTTTAAGTTTCCAGCCAAACACCTGCACGGCTGCACCCACACCTATACATTCCTCGGCTACACAGAATTCAAACACCTCCTTTCTTAAACTTTTCAATTTACCGATGAAAATAAAAGTATTACTAGTAGTTTAAATTTATTATTGACGTGCGAATCTAGATTATAAAGCCCCTTTTGAGCTTAGTAGTAATATAATTTGAAATAATAATACATACACTTATTCTTAAAACTACTTGTTGCGTTTATTAAAATTGGATAACATTTATTTTTTTTACCTATACCAAATTTTCACATATATATTTAATCACGCCTTGAATAATCTCGATACATACATTTTGATCACGTCTTGATAATCTTGACATTTATAGTCAACTTTTCATTCAATTAAAATTTGAGGTGTATTTTGTACTTTTATATTTGCTGGAAAAGTTTGATTGCCTATAATAGAGAAAATGCTCAAAAAGGAACAATTTTTCAACCTTGATATGTTATATGGTCATTTTCACCCCTCTTTTTCAATTTTGGTTAGGCTCGATTGCTCAATTGATTAACTTCACTCAATTTTTGACACGTGTCATTCTATTATACTATTTATGGTACAAAAAATTACTACCTCCATCCCATATTAAATGTCCTGTTTTAACTTTTTAAATCTTTCTTTTTCAACTTTGATCTTAAATATTTTTGTTTGTATTATATAATATTTCATAAAAATTATACCAGTGAAAAATACATTTAAAACTCAATCTATTCATATATTTTGCATCAAGTATTATATAATACAATTAAAAATATTTAAGGTCAAAGTTGAAAATAAAAGACCTAGAAAAATCAATGTGGACAATTAATATGAGACGGGGGGAGTACAGTTTTTGTACTTTTTTTGCTCGGATTTACCAAATTTTTGACACGTGTCATTCTTTTGTACTTTTTTTTACATATGTACCAGAAAAAGTAAAAAAAATGACACATATCAAAATTTTGATTGAGTCAAACAGTTGAGCAGATGAATATAAACAAAATGAGAAAAGAGGTTAAAAATGAACATATAGTGGATCAAGGTTTAAAAATTGTACCTTTTTGGTCATTTTCTTTTTATAATTTGAGTTGGTGTATTTTTTTTTAAAGTTTTGGTGGATGATGGGTTGAAAAATAGGGTGTTATGTGTAACTACGGCTGAGCATCAAAGGTTCAAAATTGAACCGGACAGACAAAATCGACCGAACCGACAAAAACCGAGCCGACCCGACAGCCCGTCAGTTCGATTTCGGTTTCATGTTTTACATGTTTTTGGTTTCGGGTCTGTTCGGTTCGGTTCGGCCCAAAACCGACAAAAACATACCTAAATACACTTAAACCGAACAGAACCGACGGCACGACACAAAACCGAACCGACCCGATGGTCCGTCGGTTCGGTTTCGTTTTGGTTTTTTCATGAACATCGGTTTTCGGTTTTGTCGGTTCGGGTCGGTTTTGGACCGCTCGGTCCTATGTGTAACTAAGAGATATGTATGTATTAACTCAGAGGGTGTTTGGGTAGAATTTAAAGGTTGTTATTGCTGTTTACCTAATGTTAAGGTTGTCAGGGACTATAGGTGGAGAACAACAAAGACTGTGAACGTAAATTTTAAGACTTAAGGACTAGAAATGAAATTTTTGTATAACTACAAGGACTATTCATGTAATTTACTCATCAATTTATGAGTTAAGCTCAACTTTTGAGGTAAGTCGAGATTTAATTAAATATAAAGATGTTTCATATAAAAAAGTACCCTAACGTTATACACTTACTAGCAGGGTACCTGCGCGATGTGGTGGCGGGTACCCTGTGACTATATTTTATGGCAAGCAAATATTATTCGGTTACACGTTTTTTAAATAATAACCATAACTTTAAGCAATAACAATGATATATAATTTCTTAGCATTTTATACTAAGATAAGCTCTAGATATACTATACAATAAATTTGTTTCTTATTATTAGAAACATATAACATTTTTCCAATAAGTTTGACGTAAAAAAGTTTGGATTAAGTTTTATTTGGCCGAAGTGTTCACGTTTCAAACAAATGTCCAAAAAGATCATATAAACAATACCAACACAAGAAAATAATGATCCAAATAAACCAACCACATATTAAAAAAATACTTGTACAACAAATGTGTATCAACTTATTACGTTTTCAAATAGCTCTAGATATACTATACAATAAATTTGTTTCTTAATATTATAAACATATAACATTTTTCCAATAAGTTTGACGTAAAAAAGTTTGGATTAAGTTTTATTTGGCCGAAGTGTTCACGTTTCAAAGAAATATCCAAAAATATCATATAAACAATACCAATACAAGAAAATAATGATCCAAATAAACTAACCACATATTGAATAATACTTCTACAACAAATGTGTATCAACTTATTACGTTTTCAAATAAATCTAATAAAACAAACATTATAGATATATTTTTCTAGGCACAGTAAGACGACCGATATTTGTTTTAACTTTTTTAACCTTATACCACTTTAGTATCAAAAGTTTAGTCCAAATTAACCAATTTATAAGATAATTAGGCCCCTAAACAATTTATACATGAGTACTAAACTAATATGTTAGTACACGACCCAAAGTTCATTAAACCAAAATTTCATTAATTACCATTAACCGGCCCATATTTATCTAACCTAGAGATATAAGGACCAATCCCTCATTTGTCTCACAATAAACAACCCTAAATCACTCTCATCCTAAACACACAACCATCCTATCTTCTTTTCTCTCTAGTACATATCGCAACCATAAAAACTTGATCATTTATTCTTTTCTCAAATCAAATGAAGAAACACCACCATTAACCAACCTTGTTCTTTTAGCTTTAATCTTTATATACACGAACCAATTTACTTTACATATATATTTGAATCATCGGGTAGCTTTTGGTGTTTCTCATTTTTTTTTTCTTTTCTTGTTCAAACCAAAAAAATGTAAGATTGAAACACTTCTGTTTAGATATTTCTTTTAAGTTTCAAATATTTAAATAAAAGCTATGCTTCACATAGATCAATTATGGGTTATGTTCATATAAGAAAATCTTTGAAGATTTGTACTAAAATGAACAAAGCCGAGATCTTGGTTTCTTCTTTTTCTTTGGTTAAAGTGTGAGTAAAAAATTTAAAAGACTTTAAAGAGTTTGATTTGGTTAAAGGATGTGTACAAATTCGAACTTTTGAAATTTTTACAGTTGTTTATTTTTATTGATTTTGTTTTTTGATATGATGTTATTTTTCTGATGTGGAAGTTTTGATTTTGAATTTAAGAATTTAATTTTATTAGGTAAATTGAAAATGAATCTGAATGTCAAAGTTAGCACTCCATGTGTAGAAGAAAGAAGTAGTATGAAACCAGCGGCTAATTGTGTAAAAATCATTGTTATCCACAGTGGACTTTCGGTTTGGTAATTGGGGACGAAACGAAATCGCCAAGTGATGTTTGAATATAGACAAAGAGTGAGTACAGAGGATTTGAGATCCTATGGATTTTTTGTTTTTATTTTTGTGGTAATTGGGGTTGTGGTGATTAATTGGAAAGTGGATGGTTTGTACAACAGGTTTACCAATTTGTATTTTTTACTTAAGGGTATTTTAAAAACTACATTAATGACATTGGTTGGCTAGATTGGGGATCTATTGCAAAGTGGGTAAAATTAAAAAGTATAGAAAGCCATTCATAGTGTGACACGTGTCCCAACTCTAAATTATATATAAAATCCGCCCAGGGGTAATATGGTCTTTTGACCCATTTTTTCTTTTCCACCTCAAATTTCAAACGCACATATCTCTTAAACCACAAACTTTTAAAAAAAACTGATTTCATCATAATTTTTAAAATTCTATTCTCTTTAATTTGGTATAAATCTTTTTCATTATTTCGAAACTTTTTTTTGACATATTCATTGGTCATGATTTTCTTGATGTTTTTGCTATTTTTGATTCTATTTTTTACCTTAAAAATTACCGAATCATAAATCACTTAAAACACAAAAGTTTAAGATTTTGATTCACTCTTTACTCAGGAATTTGAATCACTCAAATCCGATATGATATGAGTGAGATATTGCACGTTAAAGATGACATTTTAGTCATATTTGTTGCACACAAGGTGTCTGCTAAAATGTCTAGCTTAGATTTTTAGTGTTAAAATTGAGCTAAATGAGCTAATTTTTGTCCTACAACGCATCATTAATTATTTTATTAATGTAAAACTCAAAAAGTGATGTTTTTTAATAGTTAAAGTTTTTAACTATTAAAACAAATGAACTGATGAACCAAACTAAACTGATAAACTGATGAACCAAATCAAACATAGTTCATCAGTTTATTTTGGTTCATCAATCATAGTTTCAGCTTAACATGTTGGTGTTTGTTTTGTTTTGTTCATCAGTTTATTTTGGTTCATCAATCATAGTTTCAATTTTGGTTTGGTTCACCAGTTTTTGGTTTGGTTCATCAGTTTGGTTTGGTTCATCAATCATAGTTTTATTTTTGGTTTGGTTCATCAGTTTTGGTTTGGGTTCATCAGTTTTTGGTTTGGTTCATCAGTTTGGTTTGGTTCATCAATCATAGTTTCAATTTTGGTGTGGTTCATCAGTTTTGGTTTGGTTCATCAGTTTTTGGTTTGGTTCATCAGTTTGGTTAGGTTCATCAGTTTTGGTTTATTTCATCAGTTCATCAGTTTTAATAGTTAAAAATATTAACTAATAAATAACATCACTTTTTGAATCTTACATTAATAAAATGATTAATGATGCATTGTGGGATAAAAATTAGTGCATTTAGCTCAACTTTAACACAAAATCTAAGCTAGACATTTTATCAAACACCTTGTATGCAACAAATATGAGTAAAACACCATCTTTAACGTGTGATATCTTACCCATATGACATCGAATTTGAGTGATTTAAATTTCTTGGTAAAGAGTGAACAAAAATTTATAACTTTCATGTTTTAAGTTTTTCACGGTTCTACATTTATGAAGATAAGAAATAAGGCCGAAAATGCCAAAAAAATTAAGAAAATTAAGAACTATTTGATATGTATAAAAAAAGTTCGAAATATTTATCAAGATTTATACCAAGTTAAAGAGAATCGAATTTTAAAAATTATGGTGAAATCAGTTTTTCGTAAAAGTTTATCGTTTGAAAGTTATTTGCGTTTGAAATTTGGGGTGAAATATAAAAAAACATGTTAAAATAACAAAAACACCCCTAACCGAATTTAATAAGAAAAAAAGGAGGGAGTAAAGGGGAGACACTTGTCATATTGTGAGTGCCATTCTAGCTTTTTTTAATTTTTCATACTTTGTAAAGGATCGCATCTGTGGTTGACTAATCAATTTGTGTATTTAGTTATGCGAAAGTTAAATGTACATAATGCTTTGATATGTGTATTTGTTTAAAATCTATATTAGGAAATCTTAAAAAATTAGTAGGAGGAAAGTGTCAAGATGCATTATAAGTAGAATATATATAGATAAACAATGAACCAACAATGTTTTGAATTTACTTAACAAAAAAAACTAAAATAAAGAGCCGTTAACTTGTGAAGATTGGGCTAAAAAAATAGTGTACTAAAAAATAATGTATCATCTAGACAGAAATTAAGCAAGTAGCAAGAACACATGTGGCTGTAAACTGTTTTTAAGTATATGGTATTAAGCAAAATTTACAATAAAATATGATTTTCTAGAATAGAAATGAGCCAGGATCAGATAATAAACAAATGAAAAGTGTAAACAGAGAAGATGACTTACGATCTTTGATTGGTGAAGATAGCAAAGAGTGGATATGAATAATGCAATAAACAATGTCACGTATATAGCTCAAGTTAAGTATTAAAACGAGAGTTGACTTCAAGTCTTCCAAACGTACATACACTTGTAGTCCTCCTATTTTTGATAAGTTGCAACTTAGTTCAAGGAAATTAACATTCAGATGTTTCATTATACAGATTCTTTAGCTTGAATGGTGCAATAATGGGCAACATGAGTTTTTTTTTTTTTTTTTTTTTTTTTTTTTTTTTTTTTTTTTTTTTTTTTTTATGACAAAGTTGAGGGCTAACTTTGTATTTTTATGAGACCTAAGGATTGAAGTTAAAATTTTGAAAAAGAAAACAAGAAGAAACACGTGAATAGATATGAGTTTGTATTTTCTTGACTTTGTATATCCTTTAGTCTTATTATATGATTAAAATGACAGCCATATATAGAAAAAAGAAAGAAAAAAGAAAATAAATAAATAAAGTCTTGATAGCGAACTTTGACATTTCTCATATGTACATTTACCATTAATTTCATGCAAATCCATATACTACGTATCATGCATGTGCAAGTGGATAGAATAGTAACTATGCATTACTGTTGGCATTATAAAAATTTGAAAATCTTTTACGTTAATGGAGGGAATGAGAATTGATTTTGACCAAGTCATTGAACGCACCCACAAAGGTGTGGATTGGTGGTGATTTTAGCACAAGAGAAAAAACTACGCATTAATTTATGCCTCATGATACAATGGGATTGCCTACACTGTGAAGCTCAATATTGTATCTATAAGTGGTCCTAACTCCTAATGATGTTTATAATAACCTGCAAAAATTTGCTTTCTCTAACTTACTAATATTAGAAAGTGATCGACAGTAGATCAAATTCTTTCAATGGTAACCAAAACTTGAGCGGGTTACTGATTAATATTGTCTTTAAATTCAATTATCTTTGAATTGGTTTCTGTTCACATAATCGGTGACCACCAATATAAAGGGAAAAAAAAAAAGAAAAAAAAAAAGAGAAATAAATATATCAAAATAGAAAACATAAATTTATTTTGACCAGAAATAGTCTTTAGATTGGACCACAGGATGATGTCAATCTACAAAAGTCTTTTGATGCTGGATTCTATTGGCCAACAATATTCAAAGAAGCCCATATCTTGTTCAAAACTGTAAATTTCCTCCCAATTACATCATGTCGAGTTAATCAATTTCCTCCTATGTTACATAAAATTGCGAGTCAAAATGAACGAAACTTCACTTGATAACCTTCATCAATCAGTGAAAGTGAAAGTATGTTCAATAAGCGTAGCGTGCTACAATATGATCATCTTTGGTGGATGGGCCTAAAAAATAGATATACAAGAGAAAGTAAAGGCCAGGGTCAAGGATTCGATCATAATTAGCAAAATATGTTTCCAAATGCAACCGTACTCTTAGCCTCGACAAGCATGATAGAAATCTTTACCAGAGATTTAAACTGCAGCTAGGCTTATGAACTGCAGCAACTTCAAAACCAAAAACAAATGTACACATCGGTAGGTAGCAAAAACAAACAAGTTGACGAGTAATAGCTGCTAAACAGTTTGCCAATCAAATATCAATAAGTTCTACTGATGTACATTTCAACAAACACCTCTGTGTGGTACATGTAAAGCTCATTATAATATGGGTCAATCTAAGAAACTTACTGTGAAATAGATAAAAGAGTACCATAGTAGTGGTATCACAAGAAGCACCACCTATACAGAGTTGGACTAGTAGAAAATACAATGATATCCATATCGTCTCAAGAAACCACCTGGGTGATATTGACAACCTGATGCAGGGTATGGTGAGAAGTTTATGTACATATATGTGTTTCTCCCTGGTACAGAGTAGGTGGAGTCCAAGTATACGCGAAAGGCAATCTTGGAAGAACCCATGTCAATAATTCTTGGAGAATGGGTTGAAATCTGACCCGTATGTAAATGGATCGAAATGCATGTCGCATGTCCAGGCAGCTACCTTAAGGAAATGATCTTCAGCTATTCATGTAACAAAGAGGAGGTCCAGAAGGTAGGTATCAAAGATGAGTGTTTTCTGTTATGAAAACAAATGTCAGGTTTTTCTTTCAAAAGAATGAGCATGTTGTCTTGATTGTTGGTCAAGCTAGCATTGGCAAAAGCACAAATTCCAAAAATGTGCTTTGCTTATGATATTAGACAACCCGTAATGGTCACTAAAACCATCAACTTCACGTCAAAGCCACATAGTTATTCAGCACACCACCAAATCATCACCAAATCAAACACATAAAAACACCCAACTTTGGCACATACATACCTCACCTACACACCCAAAAAAAAAAAAAAAAAAAAAAAAAAAAAAAAAAATTGGTGGTCCGCACTGCGAAACCGTGGCTTTCAACATATGTAATGGTCATCATGTGTGGCTTTCGACATATGTATGTTTGCCGAAGAGTAATAGTTTGCCGGTATAATAATAAATGAGTTCTACTCATATACATTTCATCAAACACCTACTCATATAAATGGACATGTGGTCCAAATGTGTATGTTTTTGGATTGCAGATATTGGTTTCTCAAACCTTACTATCATAAGTGACATTAAAATAGATTGCCCAAAATTCAATGACTCTGATTGCAAGGTGAATTCTGCTGGAAAAAGTAAATGAATTATACTCATATGCATTTCATCAAGCATTTCTATAAGCATTTCTATAAGTGACATTAAATGAGGAGGCATGATGGGGAGACAATATAATAATTACTACTTCATTTTTTCCAACTTTCTAAGTGAAAGCAATATAAAGGTATTTGTCTCTACCCATGAACAGTTGAGCCAGGTGTGATCTCACTTTCTAGGTTAAGCTAGACATGAAATCTACATTCAGGCGAGCGTCTAGCTGCATATCTAAATGTTATTCACATTCTAGTTATTTACATTTGATTGTGGATATTTTTTATTTATTTTTGCGTCATGTAAGAAGAGTTAACAGGCTTGGCCGCTCTCCTATAATATTATGTATAACAAATGTATTAAATGTGATTACTGGTTGGATGAAATGATTTTGGGAGGTTGTAAGATGTGAATATGCTTGAGCCACTTTTGACTTTTTTGACCCATTCGACTTGCAGATAATGCATCCCTACTCGACCTTGTTGGTACTTTGTCACAGGTTTATGATCATGCCAATTACAACATAACAATCTATTCGTAATAACCATTGTGAACTTTGTTTGTGAGAGACAAAATGAATAAAACAGTAAAAGTATCTTTGATAATAATAAAAGGTAATACGTTATGTTTGACTTATCCTTAATGCAGTATTTATAGTTTGTGAAACGACATGTCTGTTGACATGTGAACCGTTGTGTCGTTTCACAATATAGAATAACTGCCAATAACTGTCAACTAATCTAACCGACATTTAACTAACTTCTAAAAGGCCTGTTTGGGTTAACATATCGACCCAAACATTACATGCCTTAAATGACCCATTATGACCCATACTAAATACGAATTATAAATTGTCTTATAGAGTATAACATTAAAGCATTAAAAACATGATCACATTCTCCCTCCTAATGCTTGAATGCTGCTTCTATGATCTTCTTGATTCCATCTTCAAGTGATGATGATAAAATCATCACTGCTGCTGCCACTTTCTTCAATTGTTGTACCAAATTTGCTTCCACTGCTTTCATCTTCCATGTGTACATCTTCCTTCACAGTTTCTTTTGGGAGTCCTTCTTGTATTTCTTGGTCATCAATCTGTACATCAACCTGCATATCCATTTCTGGCTCATCTGCAGTAACTCTGCTATTTCCTGCCATGGCTTCTGGTTCTCCTTGCACCCTTTTTGACTCTTCATAATACATCTTGACCATCCCAATGTATTCTCTATACAATTCCTTAACTGTGCCTTGATGTTCATATTCTAAACCAAGTATCTTAGCCACTTGGTGCCAATTTCCATTGAGTGATACATCCATATATCCACCCAGTGCATCAACAAATTTGTATAACCCCAACAAGTCGATGTTAATTGCTCTTACAGTTGGTGGCAATTCTCCTAAAACTTGTTGTCCTAAAAATTCTAGATAGAACCATCTGATCATCTCTATGAATTTCCCTTTCAATACATCCCAGTTTCCATAGACAAGTTTATCTATATCTATCACATCTAGGAATGCTATAAACCTTTTATAAGTGTTTACCTTCATGAGATAAAGAGTTCCATTCATGCTTATGTACTCACTGTCCATATAATCATGCTTCTCTTCCTTCTCCATTCTTAGTTCTTCCATGCCTTTGATTAAAGAGCAATCATCCCCTGGATCCAACGTCCTGTAGTAGTCATCCAAATGTTTATTGTGACTCTCAATTATGGTGTCTTCACTTTCTTCTTCAATGATGTTCTGTCCCTCAACTGCATCTCCATACATATAATCAAACATGTATTTTAGACTGCATCTGTTGCCATCATAATTCACCAAATACCCTTGTTCTTCTAATTGCTCCAAACTAAGAATATTCAATGTAATTTCTGGAGTGTAAATTACATTTGGTATTATCAACTTTCCCTCTTTTGTCTCTACAATCACTTCTCCTATACCATAAGAGACACTGAACTTTTTCTCCTTCTCTTCTGTCCCTTCAACCTTGAATCTCTGAACCATTCTCTTGAACAAGTGCTTCATGGGGCTCATGTGCTTTTTGTATGTTTTGCTAACATACCAGATTCCATCCCAATTTCCCATGTCAGAACCATCAACCATAAAGTCTATTGATACACGAACTGTTTCTGGTTCGTATTTGAATGCATCATCAGTTTGTGAAACCTTGACTGGTGTTGTTTCCATTATACTTGATTCAATCTTTCCTCTGTTGGTTTTCTTTCCTTTGTTTGTGCATCTCCAAAAAACGTGGCCCCTTTCCTTACATATATAGCAACATGCCCTTTTGTCCCTCTTGGATATGTTTCTTGGTTCCTTTATTTGTTTGTAACTGCTGTTCGTGGGAGAGTTTAGTTTCGAGGAATTATAGGACACCACCTCTTCCATTTTCTTTTTTAATAACCGTTTTCCTTCTGGTGATATGTACTTTTTGTGTCTAGGCCATTTTGGAGTGTTTGGGTTTGTTTGGGAGGTTTCTCCTTGTTGGTAGAATCTGTTTGGGACATGGTTTATGTTCCTGTGTAGTTGGCTTCTCCTAGGATCAGAACATAGGCTCTGATACCATTGTTGGTACTTTGTCGCAGGTTTATGAACATGCCAATTACAACATAACAATCAATTCATAATAACCATTGTGAACTTTGTTTGTGAGAGACAAAATGAATAAAACAGTAAAAGTATCTTTGATAATAATAAAAGGTAATACGTTATGTTTGACTTATCCTTAATGCAGTATTTATAGTTTGTGAAACGACGTGTCTGTTGACATGTGCACCATTATGTCGTTTCACAATATAGAATAACTGCCAATAACTGTCAACTCTTCTAACCGACATTTAACTAACTTCTAAAAGGCCTGTTTGGGTTAACATATCGACCCAAACATTACATGCCTTATAATGACCCATTATGACCCATACTAAATATGAATTATAAATTGTCTTATAGAGTATAACATTAAAGCATTAAAAACATGATCACAGACCTATGTTGGATAGATGAGTCAAAACTGTTGCATCTAGACTGTATACAAGATAATGCTACTTACTATGTATACAAAATTACTGTGTTAGATAGGTGTGAATTGTCTCTCATTCTTCTTGTATGTCTTTGATCTCTGATTGAATCCTATCTATGTTTACAAATTACAATCCTAAGAAGATTATAGGACTATACTTTGACAAAAATGAACAATTTAACCATGCATCTAGGTCATGTTTTTTATGATAATATATATTATTTAATTGCAGATATGGCAGCATGCTGATCAGAACCACACTGGCTTCCTTGGCCGTCAGGAATTCTATAACGCTCTTAAGCTTGTAACTGTTGCACAAAGTAAACGAGAACTAACACCAGATATAATAAAGGCGACATTATATGGACCTGCTTCACCTAAAATCCCTGCTCCCCAGATTAATCTTGCAGCTCTGCCTCCAGCTCAACTAAATGCATTCGGACCACGTCCTCCTACACAGCAGCCCGGGGTTGTTAATTCAATGCAAACTCAAAATTCGGCATAAGATCACAGGGGCCTCCTAATTCAGTGGCTCCTCCTTCAGTTGCTCAACCTTCTGCACAGTGCACCTCAAGGAATTCAGTCAATGAGGCCCCCACCTCAGAGCGGTCCTCTTCCATCACAGGGTGTTGGTGGTCCTAGTTTTCCGGCAGGTGGTGTCTGGCCGGTCCTGGTCTATCAAACTCGAATGTCTCAGGTGATTGGCTTGGGGGCAGAGGTGTTGGGGCTACTGTACCAAAACCCCAAGAGCCACTATCATCCTCATCTTTCGAAACTCCTAGACCATCTGTTGGAGGAACTGGAATTGGTTCTGCCCCTATGTTTGGTGGTGATTTGTATTCTGCTTCCCAATCTATATCCAAACCGTCATCATCCTCAACGCCAACACAAATTTTCACTACAACATTGACCTGCTACCCCAGCGACATATGGGGCGTTTCCCCAGCGACATGTCGCTGGGGAAAGGTATCCCAAGCGACATGTCGCTGGGGAATCGTCGTTGGGGAAGTCTCGTAAGGGATTGTATCCCCAGCGACAATCCCCGGCGACGACGTGGGTCCCACTCAATTTTTAGTCAAAGAAGCAGTGCCACGGTGGCATTATATCCCCAGCGACATGTCGCTGGGGAATCATCGAATTAAGCTAAATGATTAACACGCCTAATTAACGATAACAATAATACTTAACTATCCCCAGCGACATGTCGCTGGGGATACTATGGTTATTTGTTGACAAGTCAACGAGTGAGCATACTATCCCCGGCGACATGTCGCTGGGGAAAATGCGTTTTCTAGTTGACTTGTCAACGTTTAGTGTGTGTTATCCCCGGCAACCTATCGCCGGGGAAAGTTCTGCATTTTTTTAATGCAGCCTGCACTGCAGGCGATTTCCAGATTTTTTCCGGAAAAAATCTACCAAATAAACCTGTACCAAAACCTGTATAGACTCACCACAACTTGTACCAAAACACAAATACCATATAACGGATCAACGCAATACAAATAGATCACAACTTTTACATAAACACGACTTAAAAGTCAATATGTGCATTGATAGATAGGGAAACAAGTGTTTAAATGGCGCCAAGATGAACCTAATAATATATAACACAACTACCTAAAGTACCAATGTAGCATACTAATAATATATAACACAAATACCTAAAGCTAGTACCAATGTAACATACTAATAATATATAACACAACTACCTCTCGCCGTCGTTATCCTCATCACCGCCATTCTCCTCGTCATCACCACTCCCGCTAGCACCACCCGACTCATACTCCCTAAACATATCTGCGTATCTGTCATCGCTTCTGAGGAGACTCATGATAAAGCCTACATCTTTGGTGAGCGACTTGCCGGGGGCGGGCATACTTGGCCTGGATGTGGTCCGTGATGGCAATACCCGACCCACACCGGGAATATGCCCACGAAGCTTACCCCCTCTTGCCAACGCATTGATTTGATCCTCCGTGTACTGACCCGTAGCCTCAAGCTTTTTCATCTTGTCCTATGTAGTGACAAAAACACAAGATAGTAAATATATTAGTCGGGTTGCTACATTATTTCTCGATAATTCATTAAAGTGTGTTTTGAAACAAAACTTACATATATCCGGCGGTCCTCATCGTTAAGGAATACCCCATCAACAGTATGTGTTCGCCAAAAAGTGTCGATGAGTGATGGGTACTCCTGAGTCTCTGATGCCTGCCTCTGTACATACACACGCATATAAGATGAATAATTTTAAAAACGACAAATCACAACACACCAAAGCGTATAATCAGATATATATATATATATATATATATATATATATATATATATATATATATATATATATATATGTATATATGCATGTAAAATAATTATAATGTTTATTACCATATCATCTCGAAGGCGAGACAGCGACCGGGATCCCTGTTGAGATATGACCTTGCTCTTTTGCCGGTTTAGCCGATTTGTAGCGGCTCGAGCAATGTTCTTGGGATCATTCCAAAACTTAATGTAATCTTCCCAATCACCCGCTGTAATCTCCTCGGGACGTGCCCACCTAATCGCCTCCACATCGTAATCCCCGGTGGTGGGGTCTACCTTCCAATGTTTGGCCTTGAAAGAAGCCTTGTTTGTATTGTAGGCTTTCTGCAAGTGCGAGTTTATGCCTTCGTAGATCTGGTGCCAGCGGGGGGATTCCATGTGCGGCCTGAGGTCAAAGAGGGTCTGCAATCATATACAACAAAACGAAAACAGAGTTAGAGATATAATTTATATATTTATTTAAATTTGTTTATTTATTTATATGATATAAATAAATAAGCGAATTTAGATAAATATACATAATTAAATAAATGAACACGATAATGAAATAAACATAAAAGGATAACTGACCCCAATATCTGAAATGATTGCCGCCTTCTGCTCCTTCGGGACCTTCTCCCAAGAAGGGTAGTAAAACGGCACCTTCCTAATGACCTCCCCGATGTAGTTAGACCAGTGAGCCGCATGGGGGCCGAGAGGGTTTAGGGTTTGTTTGTTACCCACCTCAAAAGTGATCGAGACGGGACCTTTTTCTTCTGCGATTGCTTTCAGCGAAAGGTTCCGGGTCTTGTCGCGGGTATTCAACCTGCCCGCTCCCCTGCCGCCCAAATTGGGCTTTCGTTTACCTTTGCCTGCAAAATCAAGTTAGTGATAAAGTCATAAATATGTATCAAATTTACGCTTGTATTACAATAATCCGGAAATTCTTACCTCTATTAATGAAGCCTGCCCAGCAACCGGTGGGTACGCGGTCTGGAGGGGGACGACCCTCCCCGCCACCATCACCGCCGTGAGACCGTGCAACATCTGTCGACATCTGTACAAGTACAATTAGCATAAGATATAGAAATTCATGAACAAAATAATATAAGCATGCACACATCCAAATACATACACATCCAAATAAATATACACATTTAAACAATCCACAACAATTTCATTCATTCATTCAAATATATAAGTGTATTTTGCAAGTTACAACTCAAGATCAATCTTCTTCTTTACTAGAATAAACTTTCTCAACACCATCATCATCAACATTGATGAGGGCTTCAACATCAGAATCTGCTAAACCATGAGGAAGGGCGTCTTCATCAGCAATAATATCATCGTCTTCGTCAGGAACATCAATGATATCTGGCGGTGCGTTAACCACCGTTGATTGACCATCTATATGCAAGCTCGCATTATACAAGTCATTCAAACTAGTAGAAAGTGGGAGATCAGATGAGTTGTCGAAATGTATAATATCAGGATCGTCCTCTACCACGATGACACCCCCGTCGGAAAACTTTTTATGATTAACATGTTCGACGACCTTCCGGTGGGGTTTGGTCTTATCTCCAAGGTAGAAGACTTGTTTGACTTGTGTTACGAGAATGTATTGGTCATCGTTAAATGCCTCAAGCCTGCAGTCGACGATTTGTGTCATGTTGTTTCTAAAGACAAGTTTTTTGACTTTACGTCCTTTGTTGCTAGTGTCGAACCACTTAACTCAGAACAACGCAACTTTGAACAACAAATACTTAAACTCGAGGATTTCTTGAAGCTGACCATAATACATTTCTCCGTCACGGCCAGGCGAACAAATGCCGCTGTTTTGAGTTGTGCGACGTTCATCATGGTTGTGCACGACATACCTCACACCGTTGACTACGCAAGAGTTTACTGAGATTAGAGTCCATGATGGTCCATTAGCCAAAGCGAATAACTCGCTGGTTGTGCTAACCTCTGAGTCTTGGTCATTGTCTATGTGACGTTGACGGATCTATGAAGAAGACAGGATTAGCTAGATAGAGAACGCAAAATATGATATTGTTATTTTTACAGTTAAGTAGACCAAATAAGTCTTAAGTTTACCTGCGACCCAAACCAGTCGGGGAATTCTTCTTGCATGTCTTTGTTAGGAAATAATCTGAAAAACGTTCATGGTATTAGAATAAGTCGTCGAAATGATAAGTTAAGAAAAAGAAGTTTCAAAATAAAAGAACGCGTACCTCTTAAACTGGGTCCGGTACGTGTCGATCTCAGGACTGTTGTGAAGTACATACCATTTCACTTTTTTCAACTCTTGGGCATCAAACCCAATAAATGACCGTAAACCAATTGGTTTATATACCGATCGAAACACCTGAAACTGACACGTTGGGGGAGGGGGGTCCACATTACGGTCGGGATGATTAAATTTCGTGGTAACATCCCAAAAATAATGAGAACTGAATGTCAATGCTTCTTCAGCAACATAACCCTCCGCAATCGAACCTTCCGGCTTAGCTTTATTGCGAACATAACCTTTTAGCTTCTTCATGTATCTTTCAAATGGATACATCCACCGGGGGCGAATAGGCCCGCCTTCAAGAGCCTCTATAGGTAAATGGATAACCAAGTGAACCATAATGTCATAGAAAGCAGGAGGATATATGAGCTCAAGCTCGCACAGAATATCGACCACCTTGATCTGAGCTTTCAACATGTCATCCTCCATCAAAGTTTCAGAGCATATTTTCTTAAAAAAGGAACACATCTCAATTAATGGTTTTGCAATCTTATCGGGCAAGTAATTTTGAAGTCCGTAAGGAAGTAAACGTTGCATCAATATATGACAGTCATGAGACTTCAGGTCCGTTATATTGGTATCATTATCGGTCACTCTGTGCTTGAAGCATGATCCGAACCCATCTGGTAGTTTAGATCCTTTGATGTACTGACAAAACTTTTTTCGGTTCTCTGGTGTGAAAGAATACGCAGCCTGAGGCTTCAAGCACTTCCCGTTTTTGGTTTGGCCGAGCCACAAGCCACATCGAATGCCCAACATTGCGTTGACAGTGTCTTTAGATTTATCATTCATTAACAAAGTGTTCAAGATGGCCTCCAACACATTTTTTTCGATATGCATGATGTCTAAATTGTGTCTTAGTGAAAGAAAAGACCAATACTCAAGCTCATAAAAAATAGACCGTTTAGTCCAGTTATGCTAGACAAGAAGATTGCGTTTTATCTTCACACCTCCATAACTCGGATGTTTACCCTTCACACGCGTTGGCAATCTATCAAGTTGAGCCAGGATTACATCCCGGCCAAATTCTTCAGGAGGATCTTCGTTATCGGTTTGGCCATTGAATTCAAGTGAGCGTCTCCATTTATGGGGCTTCGTTAAGAATCTTCTGTGGCCAAAATAAGCTGTTTTGCTTAACACATGAACAGATGGAGTGTCTTTATTACATGTAGGGCATGCCTTGTAACCTTGCCCACTCCACCCAGAAAAACTACTTCGAGCAGGAAAATCATTGATGGTCCATAAAACCATCGCTCTCATATTGAACTTATGGCCTGAGGCAACGTCTATAGTCTCGATACCTTTCTTGTCCCATAAATCCTTCAGGTCCTCAATCAAAGGCCTCAAGTAAACATCAATATCCTTGCCCGGGGATTTAGGACCAGGAATTAACAATGTTAGCATAAAAGAACTCTCTTTCATACATAACCACGGAGGCAGATTGTATGTTGTCAATATCACCGGCCACATGCTGTAGGCCTGTCTAAGGTTCCCAAATGGATTGAAACCATCAGCAGCCAACCCTAGTCGAACATTTCTTGGTTCTTTTGCAAAATCTGGATACTTTGTGTCAAATTTCTTCCATGCTCCACCATCAACCAGGTGTTGCATCTTACCGGGCTCCGTACACTTTCCAGTAGCATGCCAAATCATATCCTTTGCAGTGTGACTAGACTTGTACAAACGTTGTAGTCTAGGAATGATCAGAAAGTAACGCAACACCTTCTTAGGAACTTTCTTCCCCGGCGTGTTACTGTCTTTCCATCTACTCGTATTACAGACCGGACAAAAATCCAAATCTTTGTTCTTGTCTCTCCGAAATAAGCAGCAATCGTGTTCACAAGCATGTATCAACTCGTACCTTAACCCAATCATTTTAAATGTCTTCTTTATTGAATAGTATGATGGTGGGAGCTTGAATCCTTTACTGATGGGAAATACATTTTGTAAAAACTCTAACATTTCATTAAATATAGAATCAGTCAATCTACCTTTAGCCTTAAAATAGGTAAACTTTGCCATAAAGTCTAATCGAGTCACATAGTCACAACCGGAGTACAGCTCCTCGTTGGCACTGGCATATAACTCTTCAAACTCGTTACGTGTAGCTTGAGTCGGTTCGTTACTTGTCTCACCAATATCTCCTTGAGTTGGTTCATTATGTTCATTATTCGGAGGAATATAGCTAAGATCATTAATTAACGCTGTCATGTCACTCATCAGAGGTTGTCTTGTGTTATCTATTACTGGCGGTGGCATAGGTGGAGCCGGTTCACCGTGTTCCACCCATATTTTATAACATGGGTCCCACCCTTCTCTCATAATGTGGTTTGAAAGGTTTTTGATGTGTACCCATAATATATTTCGACAAGACTTGCATGGACATCTTATTCTCCCGGCACTAGTCACTAACGACTTGCAATGATTGACGAATTTTTCAAGACCGAGAATAAATAATGGTTCATGACGCTGTAAAACTGTCCAAGTTTTATCATCGAATACCATAACTGCGTTTTAACGATACATTTAGTTATTATATGCAACTTAATTAAACACGTTCAAACGAGGAATACCAGATGTTTTGTTCACCTAGTGCAACTATGGAAGGCAATCCTAACCCACTCTTTGAATAATTTGTCTCATATATGAATGCATATAACCGATTTACTATTTAAGAAAATTTCGGCAGCATTTCCCCTCAACTCCCCAAATATGTGTTTAAAGACATATTCGTAGGTGTAAAGGAGAAACACTGTCGAAATCATCTCAAATAGTAAACCAATTATACGCATTCATGTAACCACCCGCATTTTTAGGTTACTTTTTATTTTCGAGAATTTATTATTCACTTTTACTATTCAAATTCACTATTCATCTCGTAAAATTTTTAATCCACATTCTCGTAAGATAAATTATTTTAGTAATAACCTGAGAGTTCGACCATCGTTAGATCATTTTCGCAAAAATTATTAAGTAAACATCGTTTTAAAGTTTCGTTTTAGACGGTCCACCGTTTAAACATCACGCGCTTAACGAAAATCAACCCTGACAATTTTCCTCACATCAGATAAATTTTTAGATCATTCATGATTTATTTGAGAATTTTTAAGAATTATTATTTTTAATATTACCAAATAAGCCCAGCGCAGAACAAAACTAAACTTACGTTTTAAACAATTCTACTTACATCGAGACTTAACGATTCCTGCACTGTGTTTCTAATATGTTTTTGACACTTTTACATTTTTGGAAAAGTCAAACATATTTCCCTCCTCCTTTGACCATAAAGGAATTAACCTTGTACGTTCTACATTTTTGCTTAAATCGCGTAACTTTTAAACTTCACGAATAACTGTAAAGTTATCCCGCGTATGACGAAAACCACATTTTAACATCTCATATCACTTTTAGACTAATTTTAGTCTACTCTAAATAAATTCACGGTCGTTTCCCTGAAATTTCGTTCTTTTCTGATAAACTGCGAATTACGCGTTTTTGACCCGTATTTCCAGCTTTAAGCAGCGTTTTTGCACCCAATGAGACTTATCACCCATTTTATATTTTTATATGGAATATAATGATGAGTTTCATCATTCCTGCAAAGTTTCGTATTTTTACGATACCTGGTTTTACGTTTTATGGCTTCGGTTAGCGTTTAACGGAACCAAAACTCACTCCGTAATCAAGATAATACCAAAACTAACCACATAAGTCATCCTACCTTATCATGAACGAAATTTGGGAGGGGAGTCATCACCTTGGTGTCAAAATCCTAAGCATGCTACCTTTAGATCATTTACATGTGTAATTTAACCATGGTTAGTTTTTAACCCAATATATAGTTAACCTAAATCTCTAGCCTATAAATACCAAGCTAAATCACTTCATTTCTCTTGCACCACCCCTTCTTAACATCTAAAGTCCTAAACCTAAAGGCATTTCTTATAGATCTTGTAAGAACATTCAGGTGTTCTTGAAGAAAACTAGCGTTTGATCTTCGTTCTTGGAAGTTTTCAAGAAAGAGTCGTTATAATCTTCAAATAACTTCAAGTCTCCAAAAAGACGTTGTTATAATCTTCTATTATACTTTGAGCTTTCAAGAAGGTCGATCCTGTGAAATTTAGCATTTAGGTCGTTGAGCAGCTTTGCAAAAGGAGTTTACTTGGGGAGTGTACTTCAAGGGATCACAACATCACGAGTTATGCATTTTGTACATAAAACTAATGAACTAATATAATATATAATTCTCAAATATTTAAGTTATTTATTTGATTGTTCAAATATTCATAAATTTATTCAAACTCAGAATATTTCTGAATGGAATTATATCTTATGACCTCATAATACCTTTTTATTTTATAATTGCCTCGAAGCTGCATCTTAAACGTTAGAAGCTTTTGGGTGCCGATAATCTTCTAATATTGTTGCGGAAGAACTTTCGAGTTTCATATTATCTTCTAATATTGTTGCAGAAAAACCTCTGAACTTCAATAAACTTCTAATATTGCTGAGAAAGAACTTTTGAAGGTTCTTGCTTCTAGTTTGCGATCAAAAGAAGTTCTTGTGGACTTACAAGAATGTTCTAGATATTCTTTACGGAAATCCAAATCCTGAAATCTACAATTCTTCCC
>BPTQ01000002.1:17046297-17121106 GCA_019973895.1 Chrysanthemum seticuspe
GTGTGTGTGTGTGTGTAACAAACTAGCAAGATGCTAGCTAGGAATACATCAATAACTTCTACCAAATGACCTTAAAGAATACTACAGCTATCATAGCTTCAATGGTCCTAGAAATTACAGATATGAGTATCTATCGACCAAAATACCAACATAACTGCTAAAGGGCAATCACTACGTAGAAAGTATGACATGACAACGGGACCAGACCACTACTGGACAAATAATCTTACTAATAAAAACGTAGAACAACGAGTTATAAGATATGCAAATACAAAAATTAAACTATTTAAAGAAAGTAGAAAATGACTAACAATATAGCGATGGGTGAATGTATGGAAGTCTTTGAAATGAATGATTGAATGCGATCAAAATGGAAGTTCTAGTGGAGTTTGAAATAGCAAAGGCAGGTTGGTTGACTCCAAGTCAACTTCTAGTTTCACTTCGAGTCCCTCGGTTTCAGAAATATGCAAATTTCTTTCATTAACGAAAGATGCCGAATCTAAAGTGGTAACCATTAGGATCACGAAGTTGCAAAATATATTACTACATCCGTCCCAAAATTATAGTTTCTTATTGATTTTTTCGGTCTTTCTTTTTCAATTTTGACCTTAAATATTTTTATTTGTGTTATACAATAGTTGATGAAAATTATACCAATGAAAATACATTTAAAACACAATCCATTCATACGTTTTTCATCAAGTATTATATAACACAAACAAAAATATTTAAGGTCAAAGTTGTAAAAGAAAGACCGAAAAAGTCAATAAAGGACTATAATTTTGAGACGGAGGGAGTAATTTAATATATAATAGGGTGATGATATGTACACGGTGTGTTTTACTTTGTACACATAAAGCTCATTCTAAAATTACATATATACCCTTGCCTACTTTTAAACAATCTTTCATCTTCTTCATAATTTTTATTAAACCTTCAACTTCACTATTTCTCTCTAAATTCTTAAACCCATCTCATAAATTAATTCTGTATTTACCGTCTGAAAAAGTCATCATTCAATTATTAAAATCCATCACACAATTACACGCTATGTGATATATTTCCCCTGCGATTACAAGTTTTTTTTTTTTTTTTTTTTTTTTTGTTTTGTTTCAATCTTAATCTTATTTACATTTGAAGAGAGAGAGAGAGAGAGAGAGAGCGCTTTACCCGTCACTCCACCGGGGCCAATTCACTTTGATGTTTCCTTTTGTTAACTCATTGAACACAAATTTGCTTCCTTTATCTTTAGTAACTTGTTTTATAGATTCCTACTTGATGGGTTAATTATGTGCTTGTGACTGAGGGAGAAAGGCTACATTGAAATATCAAATGTGCAGATTTAAAGTCTTTGATTTCTTGTGGACCCATAAATACGAAGAACGCAAAAAGAAAGTTTCGATTAATAAGCTCAATTTTCAACCTTTTATAAGATACATTAAATTATTGTAATTTTGTAAAAAAAATTGGTTTATGACCTCTTATAAAATAAGGAAAGGTTATCATAAATGATTGTTTTTAGTCAGAATCAAAACCAGACCCAGAATTATTTGGCTATAAATAGGTAAAGGGTATAAAAGTCATTTTCACTTGAAAATTTGTGTGCAAATAAAAAACTATTGTGTACATATCCATTCCCTATATAATAATGTAAGATAGGTAGATATATCATTGTATTTTATGAACAGTAGCTATGTTAATAATAATCAAATATCCGCATCAAAGAGTTGAGTTATTTAACATTATTTTATTTTCATATATTTTAAAATTAGTCCATCTATATCAGCGTCATTTCAGCTCTACATTATCATTCACCTCCTCTCATATCTTCTCACCCTTCATCAATAATGGTCACCACTCTTCTCACATTTAATTAAAGAGCAATGATACATCCACATAAAAGTATTCACAAAAACAATCCACTCGCTGAGGTGTCAGCGGGTGATTGGTTTTTCTGAGATGTGGGTCCCACAAATGACCAATCACCCGCTGACACCTCAACGAGTAGATTATTTTTGTGGATACTTTTATGTATGTCTAGAAAATTTCTTAATTAAATACTCATTTTATACAAATACCATACACACTATACATAAGAAGTGAGGAGGGTCACTACTTCCCACACACTCACATTTAATTAAAATACTCATTTTATACATCACATCACCACTCTCACATTTAATTAAAATACTCATTTTATACAAATATACCCTACAAAATACATCACACACACTCACAAATCAAATAAATAAAAATAAAACATCAAGAGAGTCCCACAAACACACTATACACAAGAAGTGAGGAGGGTCACTACTTCCCTTATTTTTTTTAGCTTACTCACGTGTTAGAAGTGAGTAGGGGAAAGGAGTCACGAGTGATGATTGTGTAACAATTCACAATTTATGAAGTCATTATTTAATTAATATCCTTACTCAATCTTTACTGTTAAGTAAACTTGCTTTTACGAGTAACCTAATAGGTTATTTCGCGTACGTAGTAACACATACGTTAACTTAAACCGACTCTAGACTATACTTAGTCCACATATTTTATACATTCCGGTTTTCATATTTTTATAATTCGTGTTTCATACTTTTACTTTTTCGTTTTTACAAAAATTTCGCACGTTTCGTGTTTTACCCTAAATCCCGTAACTTTTAAACTTTACGTAAGACGTTAGGTTATCCCGGGAATATCAAAAACCATATTTTGACATTTTTATATCACTATAGACTAATTTTAGTTGACTTTAAAAAATACCCAGTCGTTACTCCGCAATCTCGTTATTTTCCGATAAATTGCGTTTTACGCGTATTTAACCTACGTTTTAAGTTTTTAACAGCGTTTACGCGCTCCGTTAAACTTACCACTCATTTAATATACTTGATAAGTTTTAAGATTTCTTACAAGCTTTATATTTTTACGATACCCGGTTTTAAGTTTCGTGGTTTAAATACTTAATGATAGTAATTACCGGGACCAAATGACACTCAGTAAAACAATATTATATCAACAACTCATCTAGTCACCCCACCATAGTGATGACCGACTATGGGGATGAATCACCAAGCCATGTGGCTTGGTGATAACCCTTGGTGTTTAAGATCATTACAAGTGTAAAACTTAACCATGGTTAAGTATTTAACCAAATATGTAGTTAACTAAAATCTCTTCCTATAAATAGCAAACATTATCTATGGCAAAAGGGTTGTTTACATTCCTTGTGACGGTGAAACTTTGGTTGTCCGTGGCGACCAAAGTGGAACCCGATTAAACATCATATCATGTATTCAAACCCTGAAGTACATCGAGAAAGGATGTCATGCCTTTCTAGCACACGTAACCGAGAAGAAGCCTGAAGAAAGATGACTTGAAGATGCTCCCATTGCATGTAAATTTCCCAAAGACTTACAACCAACTCATCAAGTGGAATTTCAAATTGAATTAGTGCCAGGAGCGGCACCAGTGGCCCGCGCACCCTATACACTAGCACATTCAGAAATGCAAGAACTGTTAAATCAATTGCAAGAACTTTCGGACAAGGGATTTATTCGACCCAGTTCCTCACCTTGGGGAGCTCCAGTCCTGTTCGTAAAGAAGAAATATGGATCGTTGAGAATGTGTATCGACTATCGTGAACTGAACAAGTTCCAATAAAGAACCGGTACCCATTACCAAGAATCAACGATTTATTCGATCAATTGCAAGGCTCAATCTATTACTCGAAAATTGACCTACAATCAGGTTACCACTAACTCAAAGTTCGGGAGGAAGATATTCCGAATACGACATTCAAAACTCGGTATGGTCGCCACAAATTCCAAGTGATGTTGTTTGGCTTAACTAACGCACCGCCAGTATTCATGGATCTCATGAATCGGGTGTGTAAGCCCTATCTGTACTAACTTGTGATCGTATTCATCGATGATATTCTAATATACTCCAAAAATGAAGAAGAACACAAAGAACATTTGCGAACAATTTTAGAATTGCTCAAGGAAGAGAAATTGTATGTAAAATTCTCTAAATGTGAATTTTAGATTCGTACGGTACAATTTCTTGGGCATGTGATTGACAGCACTGGTTTGCATGTTGATCCGGCTAAAATTGAAGCTATTAAAGATTGGCCAACACCTACGACACCTACATAAATTCGTCAATTTTTAGGTCTGGCCGGATATTACCGAAGGTTTATTGAAGGATTTTCCTCGATATTCAAACCCTTAACCAAGCTGACTTAGAAAAATAAGAAGTACTTGTGGAATGAAGATAAAGAAGAAGCCTTCTAAACCTTGAAACAAAAACTTTGTAGTGCCCCTATTCTAGCATTTCCAGATGAGATCGAAGATTTTGTAGTTTACTGTGATGCATCACACCAAGGTTTAGGTGCAGTGTTGATGAAACGGGAGAAGGTCATGGCTTATGCTTCACGACAACTCAAAGTTCATGAAGAAAATTACACCACTCATGACTTGGAGTTAGGAGTTGTAGTCTTTGTACCAAAAAATCTGGAGACATTACTTAAACGGTACTTGATGTACTGTGTTTACCGATCACAAAAGTCTCCAACACATTTTGGATAAAAAAGAACTAAACATGAGGTAACTTTGATGGTTGGAACTTCTAAGTGATTACGACTACGACATTCGCTATCACCAGGGAAAACAAATGTGGTAGCTGACGCCCTGAGCCGAAAGGAACGGGTTAAGCGGCTACGAGTTCGAGGTTTGTCATGACCATAAGCTCAAATTTTCCTCTCAAATTCTCAACTACATTGTAAAGCTGAATCTTCAAATCAGGTACGTTTGCTTCATTGCATTTATAGCGTGCTGTATTGAATATTTTAACTAATTCAATGTGCTCGTCCAAATTTTTTGTCAACCTTTGAACGATTTCAGGTTTCAAATTACTCTGACCTTCACCACCAAGGTGTTTCATTCTGTTACTAAATTCATTATCTATTTATAGATATAAAGTTGTAGAAGTTTTGGGTCGTCGCCATTCTTTGGGCATAATGTGCCTATCCAATGATAGACTTGACCTGAAATCTTGAACACATATGGGCCTCTTCCATCGTTTATTGATTCATTAATTTGTGCGCGCCAAAGGTGTCATACATACTAAACATTTGGTTATATGCACGAATGTTATCCAAGAAATGTTTATCTTTGAATAAATGTTTCAAATATTGTGGAGGATCTAATTCTTTCTCAAGATGTACTTGACCTCCTCTGCAACAACGATTGTATCTTACTATGTGGTCTCCATAACGTCCTTTCAACCATTCCCCATACCAAAATGATGCATTGCAATACTCACATGTCCGATTACAGTCACCCAAATCAATGTATAAATGCGACACAACAATATTACATATAGTTTTTAATAATAGAAAATCTAAGATACAAAAAAGGAATAAACGATTTTTTTACCTTTAGTATACGATGTTATTGGACCGTTTGTGGTACGTGCATTTTGTACAATGTCTTTTGGATTGTAATATTGGTTGATCAGTAAGTAAATGTTGCTGACTTGACTGTCTTTTATGCCCTGTTACATTGGAAGACGATGATATAATTCTATTAAAATGGTTCAAAATATTTAAGTAATCTAATAATATTGGACAATAGATAATGTATATAACCAATTTACCTCTATGATCAACAATGGCCACTGGAGGATTTTTGTGGTTTGAATGTTGCATGTGGTTTTGCTTGCATTATTGTCTGGTTGTTTTTTCCTCTGTTTTTTATTCTTATTCGAGTTCATGGTGTTTTCATCGGCAATGGCATGAATGAATTCGCTATTCATGCTATTCATGTCATAAGATGAATGACCTTCATTACTGGCATAATTTGTTGCAGCATCTGCATTTAATGTATTCTTAGAATTCTGAGTATCATTATGTGTTGATATAAGAATTTTTGTCTATCTTTCATAATTAAAATTAGTGCTCACCATTAGTGTCAATGTAACCTGGAAAGTGTGAGCATGTAGAATAGTCCTTGTCAAAATGAGGTATCGCACCTCAGTCTTTGATATTGTAAGAAGGGTGACTTACATGATTTGTATAACTGTCTGTAACTTTTGCATGGAATAAATTTTCATAAAGCTGAGTGTAATTTTTAACCTATAGTAGGTCTAACCGTATATTTGTGAACCTAAATTGTAACTCACCATTATTGATACTGTATGATCGTAATTCTAGATGTAGTTGATAATTGTCGGGACATTCTATAAATATAGCATTGCCTTTAATATCAGAAGATCCTTCAATAGAATGTTCTTTCACAGGCTCAGAAGAATAACATCTTTTTTATAGCTGCAACGATAAGCTTCTAAACCTGTATTAAGAAAATATTAGTCTGCTTTGTTGGAATTTATGTAGTTAATGAAGTATAAAATATGTGGCTTACCTTCCAACCTTGCAATTTCTTTTTCTTGGGTCTTATTATTGAGCATTTATTCATTGGGCAAGTCATTATAATGTCACTGTTTTTGCAATTTCCCTCGTGGGTACCTGCATTTAATGCATTTTTAAATATCTGCATGGCATGGTATTTTTTTTCCAGTGCCACCAACCACCATTAAACATCCAAACAAATATATGTGCTGATGCTCCCACATCTGTGCTTCCAACCAACCACCAACCCAATCGAAGCAGCCATGAACTGTAAAAAAATTAAATTATAAGTTTATATAAAATTGAACACTTTTAAATAATTATACGTAACAACGTTGCCGACGCCATGTCGTCGGCATAATAACAAAATAAACATTCCTTTTATTCCTACGACGCCATGTCATCGTTATCACTAACACCCACCATTATGATTCGGATCATAAACAAGAGAATAGTCATCTAATCATTTATAATCTAGCAATACAAAATGTATAATAAACTTGCAAACAAATGGATCTAACGATAAACACATAAAATATCGAACAAAAGTTTCATTAATTCAAAGTAAACGAAATCATGATAAACCCAGTCTAGTATTATAACATGATCGAATGGTATGGTGATGGACTAATGAATGTCACAAATGGACATACAGAACCTATACACATCTGTATGCCTACATACAAAATATCTGAAGATACAACAAAGGTCATAAACGAACATACGAAACATATACGTGTAGATATTCATACATATGCAATGGTTTGTTACACAAATAAGTTATACCTAAACTTAGACATACACTTGTGATACTTACATAAATAGTTACATTAATAAACAAACACGTATAATATGAACTAGAAACACATATGAAGACATACTAAGTAATGTGGGAATGTGTAAGCATACATAAACATAAAAACGATATTTTTTGTGGAAAATCTGTGGGTATTTACACACGTATTTCCCACAGATTTATTAATTTGGTAGGTAATATATGGGAAAGTACCCACATATTTTCCACGAACATAATCATTTTCTTTCACTTTTTTGATATAGATACACGTTCACGCATATACACGTCGATATACCTAGATACAAAACATCTATAGATAGAATGAAGGTCATAAACAAGCATATGGAACATATACGTGTAGATATTCACACACATATAATGGTTTGTTAAACAAAAAGGTTATACCTAAACCTACACATACACTTGCGATACTGACATAAATATTTATATTAATTGACAAACACATATAATATGAAACTACGAACACATATGAAGACATATTGAGTAATGTGAGAATGTGTAAATAGACAAAATATAAAAAAGATATTTTTTGTGAGAAATCCGTGGGTATTTACACACGTATTTACCACGGATTTAATAAATTGGTAGGTAATATGTAGGAAAGTACAAACATATTTCCTACGAACATAATCATTTTCTTTTACTTTTTTGATATAGTTACACGTTCACGCATATACACGTCGATATACCTATATACAAAACATCCATAGATACAATGAAGAAGGTCAGAAACAGACATACTGAACATATACGTGTAGATGTCCGCACATATACAATGGTTCTTCGTGTAGATATTTCCCACGAAAAACACAAAAACAACATTTTGTGGGAAATACGTGGCTAGTGACCCACGATTTCCCACATTTAATTAAAATACTCATTTTATACAAATATACCCTACAAAATACATCACACACACTCACAAATCAAATAAATAAAAATAAAACATCAAGAGAGTCCCACAAACACACTATACACAAGAAGTGAGGAGGGTCACTACTTCCCTTCTTTTTTTTAGCTTACTCACGCGTGAGAAGTGAGTAGGGTAAAGGAGTCACGAGTGATGATTGTGTAACAATTCACAATTTATGAAGTCATTATTTAATTAATATCCTTACTCAATCTTTACTGTTAAGTAAACTTGCTTTTACGAGTAACCTAATAGGTTATTTCGCGTACGTAGTAACACATACGTTAACTTAAACCGACTCTAGACTATACTTAGTCCACATATTTTATACATTCCGGTTTTCATATTTTTATAATTCGTGTGTCATACTTTTACTTTTTCGTTTTTACAAAAATTTCGCACGTTTCGTGTTTTACCCTAAATCCCGTAACTTTTAAACTTTACGTAAGACGTTAGGTTATCCCGGGAATATCAAAAACCATATTTTGACATTTTTATATCACTATAGACTAATTTTAGTTGACTTTAAATAAATACCCAGTCATTACTCCGCAATCTCGTTATTTTCCGATTAATTGCGTTTTACGCGTATTTAACCTACGTTTTAAGTTTTTAACAGCGTTTACGCGCTCCGTTAAACTTACCACTCATTTAATATACTTGATAAGTTTTAAGATTTCTTACAAGTTTTATATTTTTACGATACCCGGTTTTAAGTTTCGTGGTTTAAATACTTAATGATAGTAATTACCGGGACCAAATGACACTCAGTAAAACAATATTATATCAACAACTCATCTAGTCACCCCACCATAGTGATGACCGACTATGGGGATGAATCACCAAGCCATGTGGCTTGGTGATAACCCTTGGTGTTTAAGATCATTCCAAGTGTAAAACTTAACCATGGTTAAGTATTTAACCAAATATGTAGTTAACTAAAATCTCTTCCTATAAATAGCAAACATTATCTTTGGCAAAAGGGTTGTTTACATTCCTTGTGACGGTGAAACTTTGGTTGTCCGTGGCAACCAAAGTGGAACCCGATTAAACATCATATCATGTATTCAAGTCCAGCATCTTAGTTTGGAGTTTGGTGGTGTTAATTTTTTCTTCTACCGGCTTGATAGTTTCTGTTTGTATCACTTGCTTGTCTTTGATTCCATTGCATGAGAACTTTACGATATTTCTTTGGTATTTTTTGACTAGAAATTCTTATATTGGATTGCGATTACTATAAATATCTGGTTTTGATTGTTAGATGCTTATTGTAAAAATAATGTCCGCTAAAGTTTAAACATTTTTATGCTAGAATTACACGTGGTCAAATTTGATATTCATTGTGTGTTCTACTAGCTATGGATTGGTTTGTCTTGGAATATGATCATGAGAAAGTGTTTTGTGCGTCGTTGGACTTGTTACGAACAGGGTTGATAGCGTTATACACAAAACGTGTGCTCGCACACCTGCACACGCACATCCCAAGTGCTTCCACTGGTTTTTTCACCTTTCCTCCTGGTGAACCAATTTTTACTTATGTAGACCTGTAATATAGATTAATGCCTTTTTGTGATGAAAGTGTAAAAGAAATGGATGACTTACAGGTTTTCAAATGTATTAAGAAGCAGAGGACATGAATGCAATCAAGTCTCCATGTGTTTTGATATCAAAAAGTCAACTTAATATCCACAAGTTACATTTCTAGTCCCCCACTTTTAGATCAACTGATACTTCAGTTTTTATGTATTACATGAGGGGTGTTTGGACATATAAAATAGTTCCTAAGTAAATTACATTGCGGATCTACAAATGTGAATATTAGAGTGTGTTCAGACTTGGGATAAACTATAGAACGGAAAAATGGTCGCTTATAACAAATTTAACAGATTTTTACTTATTGTTTTTCTTCATTTAAACTGTCGATTATGTCATGTGTCAGCATCCTATAATTGCTACGATATTAGTGATTTCAAAAGACATGAACTACAACAAAGGTTTATTATCTTACAGTACAAATCGCAACACAACATCAATTCTTAATACATCATAAAATCCAAAAAATCTACAAACAGGCTGTAGAGTAAATGATTTCTAGTGATGCATTTCATCAAATGGGTGTCTCTTTATCAAAATAAAAGACATGGATTTATGAAAAATTATTGCGGCTAATAAAAAGATCAAATAAAAATCTACAGGGACATATAAATTTTTTTTTTATGGGTACTCAATACCGTTTCCGGTAAAAGACATGGTTCTATTTTTTTTAATCGGACTACCATGTCCAGTGGATTCTTCCATACCCCCCAAACAGGCACAAGGCCCCACCATGTTCTGATAGAGTTGGGAGGTCTTGGAACATACTCACGTCTGCTTCTTCATCTAAATCTTCATCACAAACAACTCTTACACCACACTCCTTCACTTCAATATCTTCATCTTCATCAAAACAAAATGTTACAAAATTCTTTGCATTCTCTAGTTTCCGTCCTTCTGTTGTCGTATAATGCAACCATATCATATCTGACTCATCGATTCTTATTGGCTTATCCTTAAAATATTGCCCATAGTAGGAATGCAGGCATCCTCCCAAAGAAGCTCCATCACAGTTATTTACACGGTATCCAAAATATCTGGAAGTTTTTTTTCTCTTAAATACAACACAAATTCCATATCCCCTTAACTTACTGAACCTCCAATCTAATGGCAATTCGACCTTTACATGATTTCCCATACTTTTATTTGTAAACCAATTTGGAATGCTATTTCCATGATAATATATATCCATATTCTTAATGGAACTTCCAGGCAAACGGAACAATCCACATCTGTTATTTTGGATACGCGCGTAACGAAGGAAAGAAGAAAACCGGTTTGTAGAGCCTTGGGAAGTTACAGATGAGTCGCGACACTCAGTCTCCGATATCGACACCTGACTATCAATGGCAAGATTCTCAAACAATTTTGGACAATTGTTGAGATAAGTGGACCTTCTGCTCATGATTGGGTTTGATCCCATAATTGAACGTAAGGAGGTGCAACCACGTGCTTTAACAGTTTCTAGGCTATGTGGAAGTTCGGGCAACACTTCCAGCTTCTTGCAACCATCAAGTATAAGTTTTCGAAGATTAGAAAGTTGAGTCAAACTTCCTGACACTTCTCTTAAGGAGGTGCAATCACGTGCTTTAACGGTTTCTAGGCTATGTGGAAGTTCGGGCAACACTTCCAGCTTCTTGCAACCATTAACATAAAGATCTTGAAGATTAGAAAGTTGAGTCAAACTTCCTGATACTTCTCTTAAGGAGGTGCAATCACGTGCTTTAACGGTTTCTAGGCTATGTGGAAGTTCGGGCAACACTTCCAGCTTCTTGCATCCATCAAGTATAAGTTTTCGAAGATTAGAAAGTTGAGTCAAACTTCCTGACACTTCTCTTAAGGAGGTGCAATCACGTGCTTTAACGGTTTCTAGGCTATGTGGAAGTTCGGGCAACAGTTCCAGCTTCTTGCAACCATTAACATAAAGATCTTGAAGATTAGAAAGTTGAGTCAAACTTCCAGGCAAGCTAGTAAAATTGTTCCCTTCCAAGTTTAGTTCCTTCAAAGACTTTAACATATGTAAACCTTCCAATGAAACTGATCTTTGGGGATGTTGTTGCTTCCATATGAAACCAGAGATTGAAGTCCAGCATCTAGACCAAAAGGCTTCACGCAGTTGGTTGACATTGGAGCATCCCGAGAGATTCAAAACCTGAAGAGAATCCATTTCCACTTTGCTAGGAAAACTCCTAGCCCGTCTGCAGTCTCTCATATTTAAGATAACAAGTCTCTTGAGCATTCCAATTGATGGATGAACTGTAACCAAATTCACACAACCTTCAAGATCTAGTTCTTCTAGACTTGTAATCTCTGATAAGTCAGGGGTGGTTGTTAGGTTACAACAGTGCTTTAGCTTCATTACTTTCAACCTTCTTAAGCACTGCATCAATAGAAAAAATATTAGTTCTTATATCTCTAAGTGTCAAACACGAACACATGTATGAACAAGTAAATACCTTTGGTGTTGTCCAAAGTTGTTTTATGTGGCTGTAAGAGAGGTCGATGACAACAATGTTTTCTGGATTAAAATCTGAAGGTAAGAGCTTGAAGGGACATCCATGCCAATAGAGCAATCTTAACTTATTGGATAAACAGTCCAACCTTCCAGAAAAGTTCACCGCATCGTCCATTGGTAGTTTAAGAATACGCAAGTTTTTCATTCGCGCAAATGCTTTACCATCTATATCAAACTTCGGACTAGATTTCTTTTGCTGAATGTCAAGAATTTCAACTTTTTCTGTTGCCTGCATACAAGAAATAGGATTTACTAGATTGTATTATGAAGCATATGGAAATGAGTTGCATATGCAGTAAAAATCAATTCTTACTTGGTTTTCACTCAAGATATTGTAGATCTCTGAGGGATTAACCCACAATCTGCTTCGGTTCCCAGGCGTGCTAGATTCTTCAGATACAATTTCCCTTGCCATTGCTTGAATCAAGTCATGCATTCGAAGTGAATTACTTGTCGAGATCGTGATTAATGACTTATCTATTAGAACTTGTATATTTGTATCTGCAAAAAAGTTACAAGAATCTAGTATGCTTGCTGCGAAATCACTATTTACTCCAATGAATGAACATGCAATATCGAGTAAGATATTTTGCTGATGGAGGTTTAGCCCATCGTAACTTAAAAGAAGCACTCTTTGTATCTCTTTGTTAGGATGTACTTTGAGCTGATCCAACTCACTAACCCACTGACCCACAGTTTTTCCATATAAGAAACGACCCAAAACTTTGAGGGCCAGAGGGTGACCTTGCACATATTTCACAACTTCCTTAGCAACTTCTTTGAAGCCTCTAGAAGAATCTTTTTCCTCAAAGGCGATGGAATAAAAGAGCTCAAGAGATTGATCCTCATCTAGAAAGTCCATGTCATGGATTCCATCCATTCTATGAGATCTTAGCAACTGTTTATCTTTACCTGTGAATATAATCAAACTTCCTGGGCAAAACCAACTAGCTGAACCCGCAAGCGAGTCTAACTGCTCATGATCATCCACATCATCCAAAACAAGCAAGATCGGCTTTGATGACATCATCTTCTTTATTACCATAATTCCTTCACCGACACTTGATATCTTCAAATCTTCTATTTTCATGATCTTTCCAATCATATGCAGTTGGACTTGAATCAGGCCTTGTCGTTTTGTGACTTCTTTAACATCTTCACAAAAGCAACTTCCTTCAAAGTGGACATATATTAAGTTATAAATAGCTTTAGCAAGGGTCGTCTTTCCTATCCCACTTATACCGCATATTCCAATCATGTTAACCTTATCTGACCCAATGAAGCGTGACAAGTCTAATTTGTCGAAATGGATATCTATGCCAACAAGGTTCTCACCAACATGTAAGGGTCCGTCACATAATGTTTTGAGTATGTCTTTGGAGATGCAATCGATGAACTTGTACTCATACCTGTTAACCACAAAGACACAATAAGTAAGAGAAACTACATAGTGTTAAGCTTTAGTAGAGCTACAAGATAATTACACAAAAACAAGAAATCTACCCATTTGTCATGTCCTGGAGATCCCATCCAGATAAGTTAGCCGCCATGGATAGAGCTTCCCTCCATTTATCCACCTCTGTTTTATTTGAAATTTCGTGGTTAATGAATGCTTCTGCATAACTCCTTCTTTGTTTCCTAACAACATCAGGCTTTGCATCATAAAAGATAATCCGAACCTCATGTTTGGGATCTTCAATCTGCTTGCACTCAAGTATTTTGACAAGTTCCGTGAGACACCATGTTGAAGAAGCATAATTCTTGGAGAAGATAACTATCAAAAATCTCGATTCTTCAATGGCCTTGTAGAGTTGAGGAGATATCTCTTCTCCTTTTGGCAATTCGTTATCGTCTCTAAAGGCATGGATTCCTTTTTGCTTGAAATCATTGAACATATGATCCATGAAGTTTTTGCGGATATCTTCACCTCTAAAACTTAGAAAGACATCATATTTCCACCGATGAGGAATGGACGTAGTAGCCATTATCAATGATGAGATCGAGCTGTGTTCACAAGTACAGTAAAAGTTTCCCAAAAAAATGAAAATAAAGTTGAAACAATTAATTAGAACCATCGAATCCATGACTATGTAACATAAAACAATCGAACATGTGAACGCTTTTGTGTTATACCATGTAATAACACTATTAACAGGTAGACACGACAAACATGCTAATTGTTTATATTTACATATCCGGCAAAATAGTTTGCCATAAATAAGCTTGTAATATTACATTTAAAAGACTAACAAATTATGTAATTAAATGATAGGATTAACAAATCAGAGTTTTTTTTTTTTTTTTTTGTGTGTGTGTGTGTGTGTAACAAACTAGCAAGATGCTAGCTAGGAATACATCAATAACTTCTACCAAATGACCTTAAAGAATACTACAGCTATCATAGCTTCAATGGTCCTAGAAATTACAGATATGAGTATCTATCGACCAAAATACCAACATAACTGCTAAAGGGCAATCACTACGTAGAAAGTATGACATGACAACGGGACCAGACCACTACTGGACAAATAATCTTACTAATAAAAACGTAGAACAACGAGTTATAAGATATGCAAATACAAAAATGAAACTATTTAAAGAAAGTAGAAAATGACTAACAATATAGCGATGGGTGAATGTATGGAAGTCTTTGAAATGAATGATTGAATGCGATCAAAATGGAAGTTCTAGTGGAGTTTGAAATAGCAAAGGCAGGTTGGTTGACTCCAAGTCAACTTCTAGTTTCACTTCGAGTCCCTCGGTTTCAGAAATATGCAAATTTCTTTCATTAACGAAAGATGCCGAATCTAAAGTGGTAACCATTAGGATCACGAAGTTGCAAAATATATTACTACATCCGTCTCAAAATTATAGTCCCTTATTAATTTTTTCGGTTTTTGTTTTTCAATTTTAACCTTAAATATTTTTATTTGTGTTATACAATAGTTGATGAAAATTATATCAATGAAAATACATTTAAAACACAATCCATTCATACATTTTTCATCAAGTATTATGAGGCACTTTATTTTGCTTACCCATAAATTCATGCTTACCAAGGGACAAATCCTCACCATCCATCAAGTTTGATCTAATGGTGGAGATTAACCTAAGATTTAAAAGGTAAACCTAAGTCCATGTTTTTTTTTTGTCTTTCTTTTTTATTTACATATTTCTTTTTTTGTCCCTTTTTTTTTTTTTCAAATTCACGTTTTTTTAACTAATTAAAGTTTTTTTTTTTTTTTTTTTTTTTTTTTTTTTTTTTTTTTAATTCGCGTTTTTTTAATTAATTCACGTTTTTTTTTCATTCGCGTTTTTTCTTCGTTTACGTCTATTTTCATACGTTTTCGTCCGTTTTCATACATTTTCGTCCGTTTTCATACGTTTTCGTCCGTTTTCTTTCGTTTTCGTTAATTTCTCATACTTTTTCTTTCGATTTCGTTAATTTTTACACGTTTTCATCCACTTTCGAACGTGTTTTTACGCTTTCATACGTTTTCGTCCGTTTTCATACATTTTCGTTCGTTTTCATACGTATTCGTCCATTTTCATACGTTTTCGTCAGTTTTCTTTCGTTTTCGTTAATTTCTCATACGTTTTCTTTCGATTTCGTTAATTTCTCATACGTTTTCATCCATTTTCGAACGTGTTTTTACGCTTTCATACGTTTTCGTCCGTTTTCATACGTTTTCGTCCGTTTTCATACATATTCGTCTATTTTCTTATGTTTTCATACGTTTCTGACTATCACAAGTGATATTCAGAATATCACTTTGTGATATTATGAATATCACTTTGTGATATTCAGAATACCACTTTGTGATATTATGAATATCACTTGTGATTTTCTGGATATTACTTTGTGGTATTCTGAATATCACTTGTGATTTTCATGTTACAAAACATTAGTTGAAAATCACTTGTAATATTCAGAAAATCACTGAATATCACAAGTGATTTTCTGAATATCACAGAATATCACTTGTGATCATTTGAATATCACAGAATATCACTTGTGATATTCAGAATATTATTTGTGATACTTAAAATATCGAATATCACAGAATGTCACTTGTGATATTCATAGACATATGAAAACGGCCGAAAACATTTAAAAACGTATGAAAACGGACGTATATGTATGAACTCTAAACAAAAATTTGACCATTTTCTTTTTATACGTGGTAAATATAAACTTACATATTTTTATAAGTTTCAAAATAAACAAATTAAGCTTGTGAAATATAAACCGAAATCACATAAGCTCATAAGCTAATAAAATAAGATTAAACAAATACCCCCAAATTATGTAGCTGCTATTCAAATTATATATTTGTGATATTCTGAATATCACTTGTGATTTTCTGAATATCACTTTGTGATATTATGAATATCACTCGTGATTTTTTGGGTATCACTTTGTAATATTCTGAATATCAATCGTGATTTTGATGTTACAAAACATTAGTTGAAAATCACTTGTAATATTTAGAATATCATGTTGAAACAAACAAAGACCTTGATAGATCTTGAGCTCGTGGATCGTTATGTATGCCTATGTAATCACAAGCACAATAAAATACAATCTCTACCTATGTAGTTATCTCGGTCGAAAATCACATATCGTTCAAGGAGCGATATTTGAAATATCGGTTATCGCGGTGAGATATCGGTGAGATATCAGTTTTTTATATTATCTAGAATATTAATTATATATTATATATATATATTAAAATCATAACAAATTAAACAAAAAAAACCATAATATAAATACCCCCTACCTTCCCACTATCTCATTTTCACTCTCTTCACTCTCTCACTACAAAACACACACACATATTCCTCCTTTCTCTCTCTCTCTATATTTTCCGGCCAACCCATTAGGGTTCCGGCGCCGTCTTCATTTCCGGCCAACTTTCCGGCGAAATCCAACATTTACACCACCTATCCTAGATGATAGATCAAGGTCTCATGGTTCTATTTTCGTGCCACACGCATTTTGAAACACCTTAACGCGCCCTAGATCGAGTTTTTAAGATTCTGAAAGTAAAAAAAAATGAAAGTCAACATATCGCCATATCGTTCATCTCGCCGATTTCAAAATATCGCCCAAATATCGCGAAATATCGCCGATATTATCGGATCCGATATTTTGGGGCGATATTTTGAACCGATATTTTTTTTAGGGGCGATATACGAGATCTCAATGATATATCGGCGATATATCGTCCGATTTAACTACATAGATCTCTACTACTAATGTTTATCAGCGGAATATAAACACAAGTAACAAATAACTAAGAACTTCTTGATCCTCTATGGATCTTTATATTAACTAAAACTGAGTTTTTCAATCGGTACATAACTCTTTCTAATGTGTTCCTTTTAAAGACAAGGAACCCTAAACAATATCGCTAAACCGTTTTCCAAGAAACGTATAATCATAAAACTAAATAAGATATACACAATCACTTCCTAATAAAGCTCATGTATATCCACACTAAATAAACTAAACACGGAATAAACACTTCCGCAGAATCAGACTAATCACTAGAATACTTCAGTAGATTATGTCTTCGGCAGAATCCACTCTTCTTCAGTAGAAACACTTCAGCAGTAATATCAGCATAATCCAGACTTCACATAATTCCCAACAATCCTCCCCTAAACTGGAATTTGACTTGTTAAGTTCCAGTTTCTTGATAGATCGTACAGCACCAGAGGATTGGGCACAAACAACAGCAACAAAGAATCCAAAGAACATCGCTATGATGAAGAAACTCTGAAACTCCATATCTTTGCAGCAACATATGACAAGAGGTACATCAAAACAGATTAGTTTCATACTATTCTCATCACATCCAGGTGTGTTAACTCCTGTGAGAGGTGAATCATTGAAAATAAATGGATTTGATGTCTCTTTACCAATAGCCATCACTACTGGAGTAGCCATATGTTTAAGTTCGTAAACTATGGTACACTGATAACCATCTGATTTATTGGCAAACCAGCAACCATATAAACGGATTTGAAATGTCTTTACCTGTAGCCGTTTGCTCAGGACTAGTCAATTCTTAGAATTGGTGAATTGAGAACCAAATATGGAATGCCACTGCCTTTACCACAAGCCATATACATGTGGGCTAGTCAATTCTTGGATTCCAAAAAGGAATAAACCATGGTGAATTGAAAACCATACAACACTCATCAATTTAGCATGGGTGGTTGCATACCCTATGATTTTTAGCAAATCATTACAACTATCAACAGATTTGATGTGTCTTTACCAAAGCTGTACCTTTTGGACTAGCTAACTCTTTGACATACACAAAGTATATCAGGTGAGTCAATAACCAAAAATATACAACAAACCTGCAAGAAAAGTTAGATAAAACCAAAAACACAATTTTTATTTTTTTTTAACTAAGAAAAGAAAGAAAGAAAACAAATATTACAAAATAGTACAATCAAGATGAACCTTTATGTGATAGAAGCTGATTCTTAATCAAACCAACACATTGAGAAGCATGAAGTTCATCATTGCCAACTGGATTAGGAGGCACTTCCAACTTGTGTCTCAGCAAACTTTCCATAAAATTAACAGATAAAGGATAAAGCTTATCTGATAGCATACACAAAATCATTCCACATGTTGTCTGAACTACATGAACACAAGGCAGAGGATAAAATCTCCAACTCTCAATCTCCCACTTATGAGAATTCTTCCAAATAGAATACCCTTTACCATTTGGAGAATGAGAATCAAACATAACCTGAAGATCACCCAACAAATATAAACCAGAACTAGTTGCTGAATGAAACTTATAATACTGAATGACATGTTCATACAGCATCTTCAAATCATGTCTATTCACCAAATGAAGAATGTCCTTCAAGAAATTAAACTCAAGAACAGTATTATCCAGCCTATAAACAGTGTTAAGCTTTCCAGCTTTCCAATCAACCAATACCACATTAGTTCCTTCAGGAAAAGTTTCAACAGATCCAACTTCAATAAAGGTAGATTCATCAGCCTTGAGATCTAAAGCAGTATGCCTTGAAGAATGTTTCCTAGCCAATCTTTCAGAACTCCTTATAACCAAGCTCTGCTCCCCCGTACCAACAATGTTATCAGTATCAAGCTGTAGATCATTCCCCTGAATCAGAGAATCACCGAACTCCACACTAGACAACATTTCAGAAGAAACCAAAGAGGATTCAGCAGAAATGACCATATCAGAAGAAGGAGTAGCATCAGAAGTTGTGTCAGAAGGAACAACTGGAGAGACCACCAAAGGCAAAACAGTATCAAAATTATCCACAATTTCAACTGTTTTCTATCTCTTAGCTTGAGGAACATCAGACATTGAAGCAATGCTTTCCAATTGAGAAGAAGAAGTAGAACCAGAAGAAGAAAACTTCATTACCATATTATACTGTCTAATCAAAGCATCATCAGACAAAGCAAGGATTTGCTTCATTGACATACCAGAATTATACATAGCAGAATTCTTCACAACTCTCCTCATATAATTCCTCTTCTGAGCAACAGTCATAGGTTTTTCTCTTTTTGCTTTATTTCTTTGATCAATAAGAGCTCTTCTCTTTGCAGCAGATTCTTGCTTCCTTTGATTACCAAGTGCCACCATTTTATCCACAAAATTATCATCATCAAAAGATTCTCCTAAGATAAGTTTTGCAAGATTTTGATCAGATGCACCTTGAGAAATATAACCATCCCATTGATCATCAGTGATCGTAGGAAGTAATGCATCAAGCTCTAATTTCCTTTCAGGAGACAAATCAGAAGCATACTGATCTTGAAGAAATTTAGCCACAATACGACTCTTCTGCATATTCTCATAATCAGCAAACAATCTAGCCTGAGCTTGATTTTGTTCTTCAGTCACTATTCCTGAATTCAGCAGATCATCAATCACAGGGTCCTGTCCTTTCTCAGAAGATGTCTCAGCAGAACCAATGTGAGCTTCAGAAGGAACAATCAAACTCACATCAGAGGAAATAGGTTGAGACAATTCCTCAACAGGTGTAGAGAAAACTTCAGATGAAGCATTCAACTTATACATTCTCCCAGCAATAAAAACCTCATTGTCATCTGCTGAAAGTGAAACATTTGAATGTTCTGGTATAGACAAATTTTGACCATGATCAGTAGTAACCTTCTCCACTAGGACATCAGCAGATGCATCAACCATATGTGGCTCCTTTGAAGTATCAGCAGATACCTTATTCAAATATTGTCTTCTTCGTTTGCTAGCATATATAATAGGCTCCTTGCTCCTTGAAGATTTGGCAATAAGAGAAGAAACATCAAATGTAAGTGCCACATCAGCCAATATCCTAAGAGATTCATGAAGATTCTCTTCGTCCTCCTCTTCAGAAGAAATCAAACTTCTCTTTTTACCTTTCTGACTTAGCAATTTCTCCAAGTTCTCAACTTTATTCTCCAATTCCACAATCTTATTACCAAGAATAGACTTGGTTTCTGCAAGTTCTTTCTTAAGACCAGTCACCTCATCTGTAAGCTTGTTCATCAGAGCATATAATGAGGTAAGTAAAATAAGATCCTCATCTGCATCAGGTGATTGCTCAGTTGGAATTAGAACTTCATTAGACTGTTCAGGAGGAACATTAACCTGATCAACATTAGAACATCCTTCACCAAATGGAATCCTAACAGGACTTGGTGTAGGCAATCTATCAGTATCAGCCTGAACTTCATCAATATTAACCTGAACGTCATCAATAGGATCTTGACCCTCATCAACAGGAACTTGAGTAGAAGCTTGACTAGGACATGGTCTAGGTGAAGGTATAGATGCCTCAGCAACAACAGAAGGATCCTCATCACCATCTACTGAAAGATTTCCATCAGTAGGATTGGAAGAAGGTAAAACAACATTAACCTCATTAGCAGTCTCATTCTCCTGAGGTAACATGGCATCTAACAAAGGAAAATGTGTCCCCTCAAATTTAGTTCTCATCGTGGCAAATAACTTAGGAGTCAAAACACTTATGGGATGAAATGCTTGGGTTTGTGTAGAAACATTCAATATCATCTGCAAGAATCTAGGGTACATCAAAAACTTACCCTTTTTCCTAGTTATATTTTCTACCATATTATCAAAGATAAACTTAGAAAAATTATACGTCAAACCCTTAGATAAACAAACAATACCACATCCCATTTGTGTTGAAAACTGATCCCATCCTCCAGACTTATTGCTCATACACTGGAGCAACGTATGAACCAAGAACCTCCACATAGGACAAAGCTTATTTTTTAACCACATATCTGTCCTCGTACATTGATATCCAATTGCCCTAAGCCCTTCAAGTACCATCGTAGAATCATAATGATAAACTCCATTCTCATCATCCAAGCGAAGTTGTCTTCTGATCAGTTCCTCTGTCACCACATACTCTTTTCCATCAACACTTGCAACTATCGCAGTATCACTTCTTCTTTCTGCCGACGCCCAAAATTGAGTAACCAAGGATTCATATATAGCATTTGGAGAATGTGTTAATGCATACTGAATCTTTGATCTTAGTAAGAATGAAATCATCGGCCTATATAACTCATCTCCTCGAGCAGTTCCAAGAAAAGCAACCTTATTATGATCATGTTTAAATTGAAGCGCCATTAGAGATTTTGAATGAGAGTAATTATCAAATCACTTAATATGGAACGAATATATGCTGGTAGAGAATAAATCAAAATTTCCCAATTTTGGTCAAAGTTGACCAAAGCTGACGTGGATTTCTACTTTTACTCGTATTCACTTTTAACTTCGGTGGAAACAGAAACCATTCTGCTGAAGTAGAACAATCAGCAGAAACAGATGACTTACTCACGAAGCTTCAGTAAATATCTTTTTACTGTTTCACCCACACGCATTAATTCTCTTACCACTTGAACCCGTCTATAAAGCAATCCCAAAGCACACATATTACTTCATCAAAAACCCCAAATATTATTTCAAACCCTAATTTCATAAAAAACTCAAAATTAGCCATCATTCATCATGAGTACCAAACCTGAGATCATAGATCTCACAACAACATCCTCATCATCATCATCATCTAGTGAAGATACCAATTCATGGTTTCATTACTTTCCAAAACCATACCCACGACCTAAGAAATCACCCTTTCTCTCTTCATCAGAAGATAAAAGTGTTGAGAAATCAAGTGAATCTGCTGAAGATTCTGATGACTCCTATAAGGAGGGAACATCTTACTCCCAACCCCCAGCACCTAGGCCTCAACGAAGGCCACGAGCCAAAAATCCACCACTTCCAGTAGATAGAGAGGCGGTTCTTGGTCTTTCTGCATCAGGTTTTGGTGCATCATCACATATCGTATAAGGGAATACCTTAAGGAGGGTAGATGGGTTGCATTTTGGTTGAAATACATAGATGAAGCACAAAGGACACATTATTTTTCTCCATCATCAAATGTGGTCATTGTTATCATCTATCGTTTGCATCAATCCATCCTCTCCATTTTGATCCTTAGCATCGGTTAGGGTTGGTTATGCTCATCACAAAGGCATAGCCAGCATTTAGTGCCAAAAGATGTGAGCGATCATGCATATCCAACAACCTGTTAGATGTTGGAATAGATGATATGTAATAGATTAGGATTAGTAGATCATGTAGATGCTTTTGATGTTGCAAGTACTCTGTAAGCTGTAAACTTTTTCTTGAATGAATGAATAATCTATTTGCTTCTGTACTTCTTTTGAATGAATCATATATAACTTCAGTACATCATCTTCAGAGGAAACAAATAACACACTTCAGCACAATGAATTCAGTAGAAACAAGCTTAAGCTTTCTTGACCATATCTCAACTGATCAGGGACAACCATTCTGCAAAACACAGAAACATATACAAACCAACAAAGAAACACACTAAGATTACATTAGCAGGTTAGAGTTAGTTAAAATCAAACAAATATATACAAGTACATAGCAAAATGCAAAGTTATACACAAATCCTCCCCTGAGGCATATGCCTCCCCTGAGGCCTATGCCTCCCCTTAAACTTTGCAGTTAAGGGTTAAGCATGCCAATATGGACCACAAGGTGTTGAAACCTTGGTCCTTCAAAAGCCTTTGTTAACAGATCTGCCACATTATCATCAGTGTGAATTTTAACCACATTTATCAAATTTTTATCATATGCATCTCTTATAAAGTGGTGCCTGATTTCAATATGTTTTGTTCGACTGTGAAAAACTGGATTTTTAACAATGCATATGGTACTTTGATTATCAATAAAAATTGTTGTGTTCATGAAATTATACCCATAATCCAACAACTGATTTTGAATCCAAAGAACCTGTCCACAGCAATTGGTAGCAGCAACATACTCTGCTTCAGTAGATGAGGTAGCCACAATAGTTTGTTTCTTGCATTGCCAAGAAATCAATCTCTTTCCAAGGAATTGGCAACCTCCAGTAGTGGACCTCCTATCCAGATTAGCACCAGCATAGTCACTATCACTATATGCTTCCAACTTAAAAGGAGACTCTTTTGGGTACCAAAGACCTAGAAGTGGTTGGCCTTTGAGATACTTAAAGATCTTCTTAACAGCATTGAGATGGGAAGTCAGTGGAGTAACTTGATGTCGCGAACAAACACTCACAGCAAAAGTAATATCAGGCCTGGAAGCTGTTAAATACATCAAAGACCCAATCATAGACCTGTACAAATGAACATTCATAGGTGGATCAGCTTCATTGTTGGTCTTTGTCTTTGGAGCTTCATAAGGTGTAGTGGCAGTCCTTACACCCTCCATACCAAACTTCTTCAAGATGTCCCTCACATATTTGTCCTGACTGATAAAGATACCATCAGGTTTCTGCTGAACTTGAAGACCCAAAAAGAAAGTCATCTCTCCCATTGCACGCATCTGAAACTCTCCCTTCATAAGCTCCTCAAACTCCCTGCACCAAGCTTCCTTTGTGGATCCAAAGATAATGTCATCCACTTACACTTGCACAAGAATAATGTCAGTGGAATTCTTCTTTAGGAAAAGAGTCTTATCAATTGCACCTCTTCTGTAACCGTGCTTCAGCAGAAATGTAGAGAGCCTAGCATACCAGGCCCTAGGTGCCTGATGTAGTCCATAGAGAGCTTTGACTACCTTATAAACATGATTAGGATGATCTGGATCTTCAAATCCTTTAGGTTGAGTGACATACACCTCCTCTTCAATTTCACCATACAAGAAGGCTCCTTTAACATCCATTTGATACACCATAAAGCCCATATAGGATGCATAAGCTAAGAAAATCCTTATAGCCTCAACTCTTGCCACTGGTGCAAACACTTCATCATAATCGATCCCCTCCTCTTGTCTGTAGCCCTGTGCAACTAATCTAGCTTTGTTTTTAATGACAACACCTCGAGCATCTCTCTTATTCTACAGAATCCATTTTGTCCCAATAGCATACTTACCATCAGGTAGTGGTACCAAAATCCATACCTGCTGATTTTGAAACTGTTGCATCTCATCCTGCATTGCTTCAAGCCAACTTGAGTCTTCAAGAGCCTGAGTAACACTGGTTGGTTCCACTTGTGAGAGAAAACAGGCAAACAGACAATGTTCATAGTCTGTGTGATTGTCTCTCTGCTGATTTGAGACATAAGAGATAAAAGCCACTTGACCATATTTAGAACGTGCCACAGTACCTCTTGTTCTAACAGGTGCATTAGGATCACCAATAATATTAGACTGTGGATGAACATTGTTGATCCTTGTAGTAGTGGTGGTGTTGACATCAACTGAGGAATCAAGATTAGTCATAGTAGGTTCAAAGTCAGTATTATAGGAAGGTGTGTTGAAGATGCCTGCTTTAGGTTGATGATGACCAAGATCCGAAGGTTTTGGAAACCTTGTATAAGGTTCTCCAAGATCGGTTGACACTCTAGTAGAAATAGGAGTAGAGTCAACATGTCTTGCAGTCGAATTGGAGAGGTGAGTAGAAACAGAATCCCTTTCAGCAGAATTGGAGTTTCTGCCGAGTGCTTCATTTGAACTTTCTTCAACATTCCTCTCTGCTTCTAAATTGGCTGCATACTCTTGTTTCTTCAGTCTGGCAAGGTCTTCAGCATAATAGAATTCATCTTCACCCACATCAGTATAATCTTTAGAAGTGTCACCTACAAAATTGTTAGGAGAGAAGGAAGGCACTACAATGGGTTGTTCATCATCATCAGACCCACTGTCAGAATGAGCATCCAAAGTGTCTGCACTAGTAGTTGGAGATGTTTCAGAATCTGCATTTTGGTTAGCCATATGTCTAGCATAACCCAAGTAACAAATAAACACAAGTAACAATTGTGTAATCCAAGTAATCAGTCAAGTAATCAAGATCAAATGACCAAACATGACCCTGTCCTTGAACATTAGGCTTGTCTTCAAGATACCTCAGATTCAATGTCTCCTCAATTTTCTTTGCAGATACATTGTAAACTCTGTATGCCTTACTATGAGCAGAATACCCCACAATGTAACCATCATCAGCTTTCTCATCAAATTTGCCCAATGGATCACTGGTATTCAAAATTGTCACTTGGCAGCCAAACGGTTTAAGGTAATGAATAACAGGAACTTTCCCAAAAATAAGTTCATATGGTGTTTTAAGATGTGGTCTAGTAATGGACACTCTATTGAGTACATAACAAGCTGTACCAACAGCCTCAGTCCAAAACATGGTAGGAAGTTTAGAGTCTGCCAGCATTGATCTTGCAGCCTCTATTAAGGTTCTATTTTTTCTTTCTGCCACCCTATTTTGTTGAGGGGTTCTTGGAGTGCTATAGTCCCTTTTGATTCCCTTGACCTGCAGAGTTCTATCAGAATTGCATTTTTGAACTCTGTACCATTATCACACCTAATTCCTTTCACCTTTTTGTTCAACTGATTCTCAATAAGGGTAATGAAGTCTTTCAATATTTCAGATGTTTCATCTTTGGTCCTTAGAAAGAATACCCAACAAAATTTGCTAAAACCATCAGTGATCACCAGACAAAAATATTTGTGATCAATGCTTCTCACTTTAGTTTGACCAAACAGATCCATATGAAGCAGCTGAAGAGGTTCAGAAATAATGGTTACTGCTGTAACAGGAACACCTTTGTATGAGGCTCTGTACTGCTTTCCTTTGTTGCATGCAACACAGTTATGATCATTGGTGAATACTTTGGCAGGAAGTCCTTGAACTAGGCCCAGTTTAGAAAGCTGGTTAATGGTCTTAAAATTGACATGGGCCATCCTTCTGTGCCATTTGGTGGACTCATCCACAGATGCTTTAGCCACCAAACATGTTAAGTCACCTGCTGGTTGGACATTAGTTAAGTTGAATGTATAAAGATTATGACTTCAAGGAACCTTCAGTAGAATTGAAGTATCTTCTGGGAGTTTGAAGTCTTTAGACAGCACAAGACATTCATCCTCTGTGAAGAGTACTTTGTTCTTAGTATTACAGATTTGTGAGACTGAAAACAAATTGAAGTGTTGAAGTTCCTTGACATAATAAACATTCTCAAAGTCCAGCTGAGGTGTTTTGATGGTCCCTTTTCCAGTAATTCGTCCATCACTTCCTCCAAAGGTTATATTGCCTCCTCCTTCAATGGGTATAAAGTTATGCATCATGTCCCTGTTTCCTGACATACTTCTAGAACAACCACTGTCAACTATTCCAACATCTTTATGCTTAAGGGGATGATCCTACAACAACAACAAAATATACAGAATATTAGTACACTATGGAGGCTCAAGTCATTGCTGACTTAAACCTGCCTTGTGGATCATATGAGTTGTGCCAAGTAGAAGTATAAGATCCACTATTGTCCTTGGGTTTCCAATGAAACTTAGGTTTGTGTTTATTCCAAGAACAACCTGCTGAGGTCTTGACAGCAGTATCCCAGTACCCTCTCCCATCAGTCATAGGATTAACATATCTAGGCCAATAACCATTTTTAAAATATTCACTGGTTGTTTGAACATATGGTTTTCCAATTGATCTTCTCCAAGGAAAAGAAGTATTATAATTAGTAGCTTGTGGAACATAAGGTGGTATATCATTAACATTGGTCCACATTGGTCTAGTATTCCTAGAATCACCACATCTACTCATTCTTTGCTCATGATAATTACAATCCTTAATTAAATGAGATTTACTTCCATACACAAAACATTTCTTCTGAAGAGAAGATTTATTCAAACCAAAAGAAGTATTCTTACAAGCAGAAGTATTCAAACCAAAACCATGAAAAGAATTGTTTTTAACAGTACTAGTATGCAAAGAATTAAAAAGCAAGTCTTCAGAGGCAACTGTCTTGGAAGTGGATTCCTTGGCAGCAACTCTGTCATGCTTATTGGTAGTCTTGGGTGCAGGCAGGGGTGAAGACTTGGGAAGGGCAGACTTGGGAAGGTCAGACTTGTCATTTGAATCACACTCTGTAGACCCTTGCTTGGAGGACTTGTCACTGTTAACACAAGAGACAAAGTCATTAGAAGAAGTATTAGGGTCTGGCATGTCTCTTGACTTTTTGCCATACAGATGGTGTGATCCATCAAAATCATTAAGAGTGGAAAGGTCAATGGGCATGTGCTCACCTCTAATTGGTCCACGTACAGCATGTAGGTCTCCTTCTTTCACAAAATTAGCTAGGCCTGCTGGTGTAGATTTACGTGTGTCATCCCTAGCTTCTAAGCCTACATATTTCTTAAAACCTAAAGTCACTGTAGAATTGGGAGCTTGACTACTATAAATGAGACTAGCCAACTTATTACCATTCATCATCCATTCATTATTCCTAGCAATTTCCTCCTTAACTTTCTCCTTAAGCTCTAGATTTTCTGACTCTACATCTGCTCTTAACTTCTCAGACCATTTTAATTCATTTGTAGCACATTCGAGATCTCTTTCTAAAACACCTATTTTCTCATCATAAGCTATTTCATTCTTATGAAACCAAAACTTTTGTCTTTCTAGTGTTTTTAAAGCTTGTTTATAAGCTTCTACTTCCACATAGCATTCATTATATTTAGGTTCCATAATATCATAAGCTTGTTTGAGTTCATTATAACGTTCACTACAACCAAACAAACAGTTTTGTACCTGAGAGATACCCATCAAGGCAATCTGATCATGCCTATCCTCTGAAGTACAGCTTGCAATCAACCCAACATTATCAGGACCATCATTATCATCCTCCTCATGTTGCTTCCAGTCCATATTGCTATCCAGAGTGACCAAAGCAGCTGAACCCTTTGAAGTTTCTGGCTCCTTCTGATACTGCTGATAAGAAGTGTATCTTGTCTCATCACCAGCTTTCCTGTCTTTGCATTCTCTAGAAAAGTGACCCATCTGTTGGCATGTGAAGCATTTAACCTTCCTCTTGTCAAACCTTGCTGGATCTCGTCCTTTGAATCCAAACCTTCTGCCAGCTCTTCGCTCAAAGTTCTTGATATCCATGGAAAGCATGGCCAACTGCCACTTCAGCTTCATCTCTTCCATTTCAATGGGGTCCACCTGATCAAAATCCTCATAAGCCAGATCCTGCTGAGGATCATAATCAGCAAAGAAAGATCCAAGAACATCTTCCATTATTCCACTTGATCTAGGATGAGAGCTTGATGAAGGAGCAGCATAAGATGATGAAGGATATGGGCTTGGACCATAGCTAGACTTTGGAGTAGAGGCTCCAACAAATGCAGTATGACTAGCAGAAGAAGATGATCGAAAAGGGCTTCTTACATCATGTTCAAGAGCTTTAAGTTTGTGGTACAGCTCATCAAAGGTAAGCATATCCAAACCACATTTAGCTTTTAAAGCTATGCTTACATGTAGCCAGGATGGAGGTAATGACCTCAGAAACTTAGAGTTACAGTCATCATTATCCGGCTTTGCCTGTAGCTGATTCAACTGACTTAAAATATTGTGAAACTTATCATAGCCCTTGTGAATTCCTTCCTCTTCAGAGATCTGAAAGTCCTGAAACTGTTGTCTTAGCATGGACTTCTTCAGTCTTCTAGACTCCTCATTCCCACCGAACTTCGCCTTAATTGCTAACCATATATCCTTAGCATCTTGCATGAAGTGAAAATCACTCAAGTGATCCTCAGGAATGGCTTGCAAAAGAATAGTTCTGACCTTGGTTTCTCTCTGAACTGCCAGCAACTCTTCAGCAGTTTTGGGAGGAACATTCATCATATTACCAGCAGCATCCGTGGTAGTTCTTTTCAAACTGTTCCCCTTCATAATGATCTGCCATAGATTCCAATCAATGTTGGAGATCCAGTTCTGCATCTTCATCGCCCAAAGATCATATTCCTCCCTTTTAAGGTAAGGAAACTTAGCATTGCTATTAGCGAGACTTAGTTGTTGCAGATGGGTGGAGTTTTGGTTGTTGGTGAGTTCAGTATCAACATCTGAACCAGGCATGATGATTTTGTTATGGTTGTATGGGTGTTTAGAAAAGCTTGTCCTTAGTATCGTAGAGACTCTCACGAGGCTCGGGATGGTGTTAGACAAGCTTGTCCTTAGTATCGTAGAGACTCTCACGAGGCTCTGATACCACTTGTTGAAACAAACAAAGACCTTGATAGATCTTGAGCTCGTGGATCGTTATGTATGCCTATGTAATCACAAGCACAATAAAAGACAATCTCTACTACTAATGTTTATCAGCGGAATATAAACACAAGTAACAAATAACTAAGAACTTCTTGATCCTCTATGGATCTTTATATTAACTAAAACTGAGTTTTTCAATCGGTACATAACTCTTTCTAATGTGTTCCTTTTATAGACAAGGAACCCTAAACAATATCGCTAAACCGTTTTCCAAGAAACGTATAATCATAAAACTAAATAAGATATACACAATCACTTCCTAATAAAGCTCATGTATATCCACACTAAATAAACTAAACACGGAATAAACACTTCCGCAGAATCAGACTAATCACTAGAATACTTCAGTAGATTATGTCTTCGGCAGAATCCACTCTTCTTCAGTAGAAACACTTCAGCAGTAATATCAGCATAATCCAGACTTCACATAATTCCCAACATATCACAAGTTATATTCTGAATATCACAGAATATCACTTGTGATCATCTGAATATCACAAGTTATATTAAAGTCAAAGTTGTAAAAGAAAGACCGAAAAATTCAATAATGAACTATAATTTTGAGAAAGAATGAGTAATTTAATATATAATATGGTGATGATATGTACACGGTGTGTTTTACTTTGTACACATAAAGCTCATTCTAAAATTACATATATACCTTTGCCTACTTTTAAATAATCTTTCATCTTCTTCATAATTTTTATTAAACCTTCAACTTCACTATTTCTCTCTAAATTCTTAAACCCATCTCATAAATTAATTCTGTACACATTTTACCACCGGAAAAAGTCATCATTCAATTATTAAAATCCATCACACAATTACACGCTATGTGATATATTTCACCTGCGATTAAAAGTTTTTTTTTTTTTTTTTTTTTTTTTTTTTTTTTTTTTTTTTTTAATCTTAATCTTATTTACATTTGAAGAGAGAGAGCTTTACCCATCACTCCACCGGGGCCAATTCACTTTGATATTTCCTTTTGTTAACTCATTGAACACAAATTTGCTTCTTTTATCTTTAGTAACTTGTTTTATAGATTCCTACTTGATGGGTTAATTGAGTGCTTGTGACTGAGGGAGAAAGGCTACATTGAAATATCCAATGTGCAGATTTAAAGCCTTTGATTTCTTGTGGGCCCATAAATACGAAGAAGGCAAAAAGAAAGTTTTGATTAATAAGCTCAATTTTCAACCTTTTATAAGATACATTAAATTATTATAATTTTGTAAAAAAAAATTGGTTTATGACCTCTTATAAAATAAGGAAAGCTCATCATAAATGATTGTTTTCAGTCAGAATCAAAACCAGACCCAGAATTATTTGGCTATAAATAGGTAAAGGGTATAAAAGTCATTTTCACTTGAAAATTTGTGTGCAAATAAAAAACTATTGTGTACATATCAATTCCTTATATAATAATGTAAGATAGGTAGACATATCATTGTATTTTATGAACAGTGGCTATGTTAATACTCCCTCCGTCCCATATTGACTGTCCACTTTGAATTTTCTTGGTCTTTCATTTTTAACTTTGACCTTAAGTATTTTTAATTGTGTTATATAATACTTGATGCAAAATATATGAGTAGATTGAGTTTTAAATGTATTTTTTGTTGGTATAATTTTTATTAAATATTATATAACACAATTAAAAATATTTAAGGTCAAAGTTAAGAAAAAAAGACTTAAAAAGTCAAAACAGGACAATTAATATGGGACGGAGGTAGTAATAATCAAATATCCGCATCAAAGAGTTGAGTTATTTAACATTATTTTATTTTCATATATTTTAAAATTAGTCCATCTATATCAGCGTCATTTCAGCTCTACATTATCATTCACCTCCTCTCATATCTTCTCACCCTTCATCAATAATGGTCACCACTCTTCTCACATTTAATTAAAGAGCAATGATACATCCACATAAAAGTATCCACAAAAACAATCCACTCGCTGAGGTGTCAGCGGGTGATTGGTTTTTGTGACATGTGGATCCTACAAAAAACCAATCACCCGCTGACACCTCAGCGAGTAGATTATTTTTGTGGATACTTTTATGTATGTCTAGCAAATTTCTTAATTAAATACTCATTTTATACAAATACCATACACAATACATCACATAAACATCACCACCCTCACATTTAATTAAAATACTCATTTTATACAAATATACCCTACAAAATACATCACACACACTCACAAATCAAATAAATAAAAATAAAACATCAAGAGAGTCCCACAAACACACTATACACAAGAAGTGAGGAGGGTCACTACTTCCCTTCTATTTTTTAGCTTACTCACGCGTGAGAAGTGAGTAGGGTAAAGGAGTCACGAGTGATGATTGTGTAACAATTCACAATTTATGAAGTCATTATTTAATTAATATCCTTACTCAATCTTTACTGTTAAGTAAACTTGCTTTTACGAGTAACCTAATAGGTTATTTCGCGTACGTAGTAACACATACGTTAACTTAAACCGACTCTAGACTATACTTAGTCCACATATTTTATACATTCCGGTTTTCATATTTTTATAATTCGTGTGTCATACTTTTACTTTTTCGTTTTTACAAAAATTTCACACGTTTCGTGTTTTACCTTAAATCGCGTAACTTTTAAACTTTACGTAAGACGTTAGGTTATCCCGGGAATATCAAAAACCATATTTTGACATTTTTATATCACTATAGACTAATTTTAGTTGACTCTAAATAAATACCCAGTCATTACTCCGCAATCTCGTTATTTTCCGATAAATTGCGTTTTACGCGTATTTAACCTACGTTTTTAGTTTTTAACAGCTTTTACGCGCTCCGTTAAACTTACCACTCATCTAATATACTTGATAAGTTTTAACATTTCTTACAAGTTTTATATTTTTACAATACCCGGTTTTAAGTTTCGTGGTTTAAATACTTAATGATAGTAATTACCGGGACCAAATGACACTCAGTAAAACAATATTATATCAACAACTCATCTAGTCACCCCACCATAGTGATGACCGACTATGGGGATGAATCACCAAGCCATGTGGCTTGATGATAACCCTTGGTGTTTAAGATCGTTACAAGTGTAAAACTTAACCATGGTTAAGTATTTAACCAAATATGTAGTTAACTAAAATCTCTTCCTATAAATAGCAAACATTATCTATGGCAAAAGGGTTGTTTACATTCCTTGTGACGGTGAAACTTTGGTTGTCCGTGGCAACCAAAGTGGAACCCGATTAAACATCATATCATGTATTCAAACCCTGAAGTACATCGAGAAAGGATGTCATGCCTTTCTAGCACACATAACCGAGAAGAAGCCTGAAGAAAGATGACTTGAAGATGCTCCTATTGCATGTAAATTTCCCAAATACTTACAACCAACTCATCAAGTGGAATTTCAAATTGAATTAGTGCCAGGAGCGGTGCCAGTGGCCCGCGCACCCTATACACTAGCACCGTCAGAAATGCAAGAACTGTTAAATCAATTGCAAGAACTTTCGGACAAGGGATTTATTCGACCCAGTTCCTCACCTTGGGGAGCTCCAGTCCTGTTCGTAAAGAAGAAATATGGATCGTTGAGAATGTGTATCGACTATCGTGAACTGAACATGTTGCAATAAAGAACCGGTACCCATTACCAAGAATCAACGATTTATTCGATCAATTGCAAGGCTCAATCTATTACTCGAAAATTGACCTACAATCAGGTTACCACTAACTCAAAGTTCGGGAGGAAGATATTCCGAATACGACATTCAGAACTCGGTATGGTCACCACGAATTCCAAGTGATGTTGTTTGGCTTAACTAACGCACCACCAGTATTCATGGATCTCATGAATCGGGTGTGTAAGCCCTATCTGTACTAACTTGTGATCGTATTCATCGACGATATTCTAATATACTCCAAAAATGAAAAAGAACACAAAGAACATTTGCGAACAATTGTAGAATTGCTCAAGGAAGAGAAATTGTATGTAAAATTCTCTAAATGTGAATTTTAGATTCGTACGGTACAATTTCTTGGGCATGTGATTGACAACACTGGTTTTCATGTTGATCTGGCTAAAATTGAAGCTATTAAAGATTGGCCAACACCTACGACACCTACATAAATTCGTCAATTTTTAGGTCTGGCCGGATATTACCAAAGGTTTATTGAAGGATTTTCCTCGATATTCAAACCCTTAACCAAGCTGACTCAGAAAAACAAGAAGTACTTGTGGAATGAAGATAAAGAAGAAGCCTTCTAAACCTTGAAACAAAAACTTTGTAGTGCCCCTATTCTAGCATTTCCAGATGAGATCGAAGATTTTGTAGTTTACTGTGATGCATCACACCAAGGTTTGGGTGCAGTGTTGATGCAACGGGAGAAGGTCATGGCTTATGCTTCACGACAACTCAAAGTTCATGAAGAAAATTACACCACTCATGACTTGGAGTTAGGAGTTGTAGTCTTTGTACAAAAAAATCTAGAGACATTACTTAAAGGGTACTAGATGTACTGTGTTTACCGATCACAAAAGTCTCCAACACATTTTGGATAAAAAAGAAATAAACATGAGGTAGCTTTGATGGTTGGAACTTCTAAGTGATTACGACTACGACATTCGCTATCACCATGGAAAAAAAAATGTGGTAGCTGACGCCCTGAGCCAAAAGGAACGGGTTAAGCGACTACGAGTTCGAGGTTTGTCATGACCATAAGCTCAAATTTTCCTCTCAAATTCTCAACTACATTGTAAAGCTAAATCTTCAAATCAGGTACGTTTGCTTCATTGCATTTATCGCGTACTGTTTTGAATATTTTAACTAATTCAATGTACTTGTCCAAATTTTTTGTCAACCTTTGAACGATTTCAGGTTTCAAATTACTCTGACCTTCACCACCAAGGTGTTTCATTCTGTTACTAAATTCATTATCTATATATAGATATAAAGTTGTAGAAGTTTTGGGTCGTCGCCATTCTTTGGGCATAATGTGCCTATCCAATGATAGACTTGACCTGAAATCTTGAACACATATGGGCCTCTTCCATCGTTTATTGATTCATTAATTTGTGCGCGCCAAAGATGTCATACATACTAAACATTTGGTTATATGCACGAATGTTATCCAAGAAATGTTTATCTTTGAATAAATGTTTCAAATATTGTGGAGGATCTAATTCTTTCTCAAGATGTACTTGACCTCCTCTGCAACAACGATTGTATCTTACTATGTGGTCTCCATAACGTCCTTTCAACCATTCCCCATACCAAAATGATGCATTGCAATACTCACATGTCCGATTACAGTTACCCAAATCAATGTATAAATGCGACACAACAATATTACATATAGTTTTTAATAATAGAAAATCTAAGATACAAAAAAGGAATAAACCATTTTTTTTACCTTTAGTATACGATGTTGTTGGACCGTTTGTGGTACGTGCATTTTGTACAATGTCTTTTGGATTGTAATATTGGTTGATCATTAAGTAAAAGTTGCTGACTTGACTGTCTTTTATGCCCTGTTACATTAGAAGACGATGATATAATTCTATTATAATGGTTCAAAATATTTAAGTAATCTAATAATATTGGACAATAGATAATGTATATAACCAATTTACCTCTATGATCAACAATGGCCACTGGAGGATTTTTGTGGTTTGAATGTTGCATGTGGTTTTGCTTGCATTATTGTCTGGTTCTTATTCGAGTTCATGGTGTTTTCATCGGCAATGGCATGAATGAATTCGCTATTCATGCTATTCATGTCATAAGATGAATGACCTTCATTACTGGCATAATTTGTTGCAGCATCTGCATTTAATGTATTCTTAGAATTCTGAGTATCATTATGTGTTGATATAAGAATTTTTGTCTATCTTTCATAATTAAAATTAGTGCTCACCGGCCATTAGTGTCAATGTAACCTGGAAAGTGTGTGCATGTAGAATAGTCCTTGTCAAAATGAGGTATCGCACCTCAGTCTTTGATATTGTAAGAAGGGTGACTTACATGATTTGTATGACTGTCTGTAACTTCTGCACGGAATAAATTTTCATAAAGCTGAGTATAATTTTTTACCTATAGTAGGTCTAACCGTATATTTGTGAACCTAAATTGTAACTCACCATTATTGATACTGTATGATCGTAATTCTAGATGTAGTTGATAATTGTCAGGACATTCTATAAATATAGCATTGCCTTTAATATCAGAAGATCCTTCAATCGAATGTTCTTTCACAGGTTCAGAAGAATAACATCTTTTTTATAGCTGCAACGATAAGCTTCTAAACCTGTATTAAGAAAATATTAGTCTGCTTTGTTGGAATTTATGTAGTTAATGAAGTATAAAATATGTGGCTTACCTTCCAACCTTGCAATTTCTTTTTCTTGGGTCTTATTATTGAGCATTTATTCATTGGGCAAGTCATTATAAGGTCACTGTTTTTGCAATTTCCCTCATAGGTACCTGCATTTAATGCATTTTTAAATATCTGCATGGCATGGTGTTTTTTTTCCAGTGCCACCAACCACCATTAAACATCCAAACAAATATATGTGCCGATGCTCCCACATCTGTGCTTCCAACAGTTTTCCAACCAACCACCAACCCAATCGAAGCAGCCATGAACTGTAAAAAAATTAAATTATAAGTTTATATAAAATTGAACACTTTTAAATAATTATACGTAACAACGTTGCCGACGCCATATCGTCGGCATAATAACAAAATAAATATTCCTTTTATTCCTACAGACGCCATGTCATCGTTATCACTAACACCCACCATTATGATTCGGATCATAAACAAGAGAATAGTCATCTAATCATTTATAATCTAGCAATACAAAATGTATAATAAACTTGCAAACAAATGGATCTAACGATAAACACATAAAATATCGAACAAAAGCTTCATTAATTCAAAGTAAACGAAATCATGATAAACCCAGTCTAGTATTATAACATGATCGAATGGTATGGTGATGGACTAATGAATGTCACAAATGGACATACATAACCTATACAAATCTGTATGCCTACATACAAAATATCTGAAGATACAACAAAGGTCATAAACGAACATACGAAACATATACGTGTAGATATTCATACATATGCAATGGTTTGTTACACAAATAAGTTATACCTAAACTTAGACATACACTTGTGATACTCACATAAATAGTTACATTAATAAACAAACACGTATAATATGAACTAGAAACACATATGAAGACATACTAAGTAATGTGGGAATGTGTAAGCATACATAAACATAAAAACGATATTTTTGTGGAAAATCTGTGGGTATTTACACACGTATTTCCCACAGATTTATTAATTTGGTAGGTAATATATGGGAAAGTACCCACATATTTTCCACGAACATAATCATTTTCTTTCACTTTTTTGATATAGATACACGTTCACGCATATACACGTCGATATACCTAGATACAAAACATCTATAGATAGAATGAAGGTCATAAACAAGCATATGAAACATATACGTGTAGATATTCACACACATATAATGGGTTGTTAAACAAAAAGGTTATACCTAAACCTACACATACACTTGCGATACTGACATAAATATTTATATTAATTGACAAACACATATAATATGAAACTACGAACACATATGAAGACATATTGAGTAATGTGAGAATGTGTAAATAGACAAAATATAAAAACGATATTTTTTGTGAGAAATCCGTGGGTATTTACACACGTATTTACCATGGATTTAATAAATTGGTAGGTAATATGTAGGAAAGTACATACATATTTCCCACGAACATAATCATTTTCTTTTACTTTTTTGATATAGTTACACGTTCACGCATATACACGTCGATATACCTATATACAAAACATCCATAGATACAATGAAGGTCAGAAACAGACATACGGAACATATACGTGTAGATGTCCGCACATATACAATGGTTCTTCGTGTAGATATTTCCCACAAAAAACACAAAAACAACATTTTGTGGGAAATACGTGGCTAGTGACCCACCGATTTCCCATAGGTTAAATAGTTACTTTATAAAAAATGACGGTGTGAAATCCGTGAGTAATGGAGCTAAAATTTGCCACATACTTTTGGCCGTGGCTAATATGTGTGAATTGTGCCACATGTTTCCCACGAACGTCTAATAAACACAAATAGTGTGAATATGGTCGCAATTATGTGGGAAATATGCGACAGATTTCACACAAAAACTTGGTCAACAATTTAGTGTGTAAGAGTGGGAAATTCGTGGGAAATTTACTACATATTTCCCACCGAAATTTGGTCAACAATTTGGTGTGTAATTTGTCGGTATCCCGTGTGAAATTTCACAAAGTTACGTTTTCGTGGGAAAATTTTTGTGGGAAAAACCAGTTTGTGTAGTAGTGCTAATTATCCACAAATACTCCCCCGCAGTTTGAGCGGCGAAATCGCGAAAGCAAAATAAAACAATAACCCAAATAAAACGGGATAACCCAACCCTTATTCTAATTTTTTTTGTTTATAGATAACCAAAGTATCCGAAATACCAAAGAGTCGTCTCGGGAATAAGAACCCTAAATCCGACACCAATAAAAGTCGTCTCGGTAATAAGAAACCTAGATTGGACACCAACAAAAGTCGTCTCGGGAATAAGGACCCTGGATTCGACACCAACAAAAAGCGTCTCGGGAATTAAAACCCTGGATTCGACATAAAACAAAAACAAACAATTAAATAACTATATATAACTCTATATATATATATATATATATATATATATATATATATATATATATATATATATATATATATATATATATATATATATATATTGCAACAGTAAATCAAATGTTCTTGTAGCAAGCAGAAGCATAGACAAATCCTCAAAATCTTCGAAGTCTTCAAATTCAATGTTGAGATCTATAGTCAATAATGACGGCAAAGGTGTACACCATTAACCGAACAGATGAAACAATTCTTGTTTATCATTTTCATTTTTTTATTTTTTATTTTATTATTTTATTATTATTATTTTTGGATCGGCAGTGAAAAAAAAATAGGGATTTGGAGATGTATGACGGGGTGATACAGAGGTGGCGGTTTTGGAGAATTATGTAATCCAACGTGGTATCATGAGCAGGTATGATCTTGAAATCTATTTGGTCATCAAGCCGCCACTTTTCTACCACCCCGTCACACCTAACTATCTAAACCCTAAAAAAGAAAGAAAAAAAAAAGTGTCGGCTACTGGTGGAGATGTTGTTGTTACTCAAGAATATGTGAAGAAGCCCATAGATCAGGCTGCTAATATCAATCTCAAGGTTAATAGGAATGACGTGTTCTTTAGGATCAAGTTGTTTTATGTCTCTTTTTCAATTGAAAAAAAAAAGTTATAGTTGTTTTATGTTTTGTTTGTTAGTCGATTTTTCGTACGACTTTGTTACTAGTCGACTAAAGTTGACCGTTGGTACCAGTCCCTAAATTCGACCATTGGTAAGGTTGTGTTACCAGTCGACTTAGCTCGATCGTTGGTACAAGTTGACTCAAGTCGACCGTTGGTACAGTTTTGCTACGAGTCGACTAAAGTTATATTTTATTATGTTAATGTTTTTTTCTTTTCTAGTTTACTACTCGAGTTTGAGCTTTTGTGATTTCACCGCTCGGACTGCGGGAGGAGTATTAGAGGATTAGTAGGCCCAAGCCCGACTTGTGCGGTTAGGGTTTGTTGGGGTTTCACCATTATAAATTGCGATGAATAAGACATAACACCTCACGGGGTTTACAATGTCTAACAATTACTTGGCTTGCTATAAAACAATCGTTTTCCAAAAGTTTTGGTATTTGTACAGTTTGTAGGTCATTGTGAAAAGACTGTTTTCCAAAACATGTTTGTTGTTATGTACCGTTTAACTCAGTTGGTGGCTGATCATGTGCTAAGTGATTATCACTCAAGTTGCACAGTTTGTAATGCATGAAATAATATAAGCAGCAAAGATCTATGTATAAAACATTGCACAGCATAATTCTTTGAGGCACGTAAACGAAAGAAAGACATTAGTAAACACAAATAATGCTGGCAGATTAAAGGGTGTAACAAAGTATATGCAAAAATGCAAGGACAAAGTTAATGTTGATGTATGCCTCACCTTTGCAATCAGGACGAAATATAGCTCTTTTTCTTTGAGTACGTTGTATGAGCACATAGTAAACAACAGACAAAATAATAATAATAATGTTAGCCTTAATAGTTTTATTAGAAGTGATGGTCATTCACTTTTAGGAACTTTGTATCGTGTGTTAGATATCGTGATAGAATAGTCAACGGGCTCGTGGATTGGGCTAAGCTAAATGGCTAATAGTTGAGACTTGCTAGCCGTTTATGAGCTTAAGCGTGTCAAATCCAAAGCCCAATCCAGTCCACGAAAGGCCCAAGCAAAGCCTTTAGGGTTTTAAGTTGCTTGTACTATAAATACCTCTCAAATGGTCATTTGAGGGGTGTGCTTGAAAGTGTGTGTGTGTGTGTGTATTTTCTCTCTCAAGGAATATACAACTTATTGTTTGCATATCTTATCATCACATACACGGATTTTATATCATCAAGTCACCATATTTCTTTTCCTTACTTCTAAGCATAACGTTTGTGTTTGTGTTGTTTGTGTTAACGTGGTATTTGTGTTGGGTTTGTGATAAGGTTGATAAAACTAAGCTCCTACAATTGGTATCAATCGCCTAACAATGGTCTAGGAGTGTTTGTGTTTGGTTTGAAGGTGTTACGCGTAAAGGCTCTCGTTATACGTTTTTTGTCAAGCTTAAAGCTTTAATTTTTGCACTTTAAAATTCAAGATTCTTGTGGTTTAAGGTTTATTTGGTGCCAAAGTTTCAGTTTTTTGCAAAAAGTTCGTAGCTTTACGTGTTTTTCTTCATTTTTAAGCTCGTATTTGGTTATTGGTCATTTCTACTCGTAACTTTTCTAGGCACTTTGGGTGAAAAAGGTCAACATTTTTGGGTTATTCGAGTGTTTTTAAGGCTATCTGGGCAAAAGAAATCATTTGAATCATTGGAAATTTCTTACGAGTAGAAGTCAAAAAGTCAAAACCCTAGTTTTCTACTCGTAACTTTTTGGTGAAGAATCTTCGTGCTATAACTGTTACTCAGTGCTTCCCTCACTTGGATAAGTGTGTGGAACACTTCGACTTGTGGATATCTCTTACGCTGTGACAGTGTAAAGGATTTTTGGTTCTTAACCATAGTTTACGCATAAGCTAAAAGCTTACGAGTACTCTACGCATAACTTCAAATTTACGCGTAAGGTTTACGAGTAACTTTTTGTCTACGCATAAGCTTAAGGTTACGCATAAGATACTTTCTACGCATAAGGTTTCTACGCATAAGGTTTCTACGCATAAGCTTCCTACGCATAAGATCCTACGCATAAGCACCAGATCCTACGCCTAAGCCTCGTCTACTCGTAACTTCTGTTTCAACACCTAAGCTCTTTCTACGCATAAGGTTTAAAAAAAAAAAAAAAAAAAAAAAAAATTAAATTTAAATTTTTGAGGAGACTAAACGTTCAATTTTTACGCGAGATTCAAATTTTGGTTTAACTGTGAAAATTTTGGTCAAAAATTCAAATTTTTGGGCCTAAATTCAAATTTTTCGGGTCAAATTTGGCGTCAAAATTGTCATAACTCAAAATTTTCATACGTCCTTAGAATTGATTTTTATAGTGAATTTCAAATTTTGGGCGAAAATTTTTAAGAACCGAGTTTACGAGTACGACTTTCAGAATCACCTCAACTGAGCTTAATCTTCATCAACCACAACTCCTTTATCGTTGAATCGATCCTACATCAACTTTATCAGATCATTCCTTCATCAATGGCTACTCAACAAGACATTCATGCAGTCGGTGCCGAAAACCGTCCTCCTATGTTGGAAAAAGGTGGTTATCTTCAATGGACAAGTCGAATGCTTCGTTACATCAAGACAAAACCTAATGGAAAATTGATGATCAAATCCATTCAGGATGGACCCTTCATACCTCGACAAGTCCAAGACCCTGGAAATGCTGATGCAACACCTCCCGTCCCACCATTTTTTCGTCTTAAAAAAGAATCGGAATACTCTGAAGAGGATCAGAAGAAAGTCAAAGCAGATGACATGGCAATTCATATTATCCAACTGGGTTTACCAAGAGACATCTTTGCTGCTGTAGACAGTTGTGAAACTGCTTTCGATATGTGGGAACGTGTTAGACGACTTTGTCATGGAACAGAAATTGGTCAACAAGACACTGAGAACAAGTTGCTAACTGCTTGGGAGAAGTTTACATCTACTCCAGGAGAATCCATTGAATCCTACTATGGAAGGTTTTGCACTTTAATGAATGAGCTGATCAGAAACAAGTTGACACCCAGAACTATCGTGAGCAACATCAAGTTCTTGAACAATCTACCAGAAGAATGGGGACGATATGTCACTATTGTCAACCAAACAAAAGACTTACATCAAGTGAACTTTGATCAACTCAACGATTTTCTGAAACAAAACCAAGCTGAAGTGAATGAAGTCAGGCAAGAAAGATTAGCAAAGAATCATGATCCATTGGCACTCATTGCAAAGACTCAAACTCCAGTGAATACACAACAACAACCTTCATCATCTTCCACTAACAACAACTTGCAGCAATACATCCCTCAACAACAAAACTATCCACCTGAACAACAACATTACCAGGAACAAGGAATCATTGATCTTGAAATGGAACAAGAAGAAGCTTTGTTACACGCATTTTCTTTCTTGGGTAAAGCATTCAGTGGTCGCTATTCCACACCAACTAACAACAACCAAAGGATTTCATCAAACACTCGCAACAGGCAAATTGCACAACCGGGTGTGAATATGGGTCGTCAAGGACAAATGGTTGGAGTTATTGGGAATCAACAGGGATATGCTACTGGATTTCGCATGGGTAATCAGGCAGTTCCGAATCAGGGTAATCAGATGGGTCAGAATGTTGGGAATAGAGCAGTGGGTAATCAGAATGGGAATGTTGCAGCTCCAGTCATTGGGAATTATGGAAATGTGAATCAGGGTAATCAGGTTACGTGTTATAACTATCAAGGATTGGGTCACATGGCAAGGAATTGTCCAACTAAGCCGAAAAAGAAGGATCTTGCGTATCTTCAGAAAGCTATCATGTTGGTACAAAAGGAACAATCTGGACTTCAATTGAGTGCTGAGGAAAATGACTTCATGGCTATTATGGATGATTTGGAAGACCTCGAGGAACTCAATGCAAACTGCATCTTCATGGCAAATCTTCAGGAGACTAAGTACGACACTGATTCTGACGCACCTCCTGTCTATGACGCCAACGCAGTATCTGAGGTACCAATCATTGATCCATGCTATAACAATGTCATATTCGATGTGTCTACTCATGATGAACAGCATTCTGTGACATCAGCACCTACTTATGATACATACCTGGACAATCCGAGTTGTAGCAATACTAACTCTGAGACTCCAGATGTGGATCCTAGTGGAGACGGTGTGGCACAAAATACTGAGACTGATGAGGAAACTCGTGCTTATTTTGAATCATTAATCAACAACTGTGGCATTGAAATTGAGAAAGTTAAAAAGGTCAATCGCGATGTTAAGGCCGCGAATGCTAAATTGACCGCTGAGCTTGAGAGTTACAAGGAGAACGCAAAAGCCTTTGAATTTCAGAAAAACAAAGAATCAGAATTAGAAATTGGTTATTGAAATTTGGTTTCTAAAGAAAAAGAATTGAAAATCAAGTATAACACACTTGATGTGAATTTGAACTTGAAAATTAAATCTTTAAACAAGGAAATTTCTGATTTAAATAACCAACTTTCTAAACAAAAAGAAATGTTTTCTAATCTTGAAAAAGAAAAGAAGCAGTTGATTACTGATTTTTCAAAACGAGAAGATTCTCTTCTTGATGAAATTCTTGATAAAAATGAGAAAATCCAAACTTTGGAAAATTTGCTTCTCAAAACGGGTCATTCTGCTCAAACAATCAAGATGCTTTCTAATCAAGTAAATCCACGTTTTCATACTAATAATAGAATGGCTCTTGGTAACGACCCTTCTTCGTTCCTCAAGAAAGCTCAGAAATCTCAGAATGTGTTAAACAATGGAAATGTTTTGCATGAACCCATTATTGTTCGTGATTCTCTTGAAATGTTAGAACTATCTGAGGAGAGTAGATCAAAAATGAAACAAAAGAATCCGGAAATCAAACCGATTGATTATAACAAATGGAACAAAATTAACGGAATTACTTTTGTTAATCAAAAAGAAAAGTCAAAGTTCTCCATCACAACAAGTGTTTCAAACAAAGAGTCAACACCTACTTCAAAATCTGTTTCAAAACCAGTTGTTGTCTCAAATTCTCTTTCGAACATTGAACAAATGTCTTCAAACAATCCTTTTAACACAAGTGATGCGAGAAGTATTTTAGACAATGTGAAAACTAGAATTGTGGATCTTCAAGACACTGTTAAAACTAAAACCACTATTACACCTAACAACTGGTTCTCTAGTTTTGACATCGAACAAAGAAAGTTTTTTGAAACTCAAATTGCCCCTCAGCTGAATGCCATCAGTGCAAGGGTAATTCATTTTGAACAAGCGTTTTTGAAAGAAACAGCTGACTTTGCCAAGGACCATAAATCCCTGGTAAAGCAAGCTAATGAAAGTGTTGAACACATCAAAGTTTTGGAAAATCTAAATGATTCTCTCTTCGAAGATGTTCTGACTACTGATATTATATCCATCATTTTGCAAACATATTCTGTTGAAGATCATGAAAGACTCCAGTCTGAGACCTCCGAAATTGTTTCAAAATATGAAAAAGCTCTTATGAAACTTGAAAAAGAAAATATCTCATATTTTAAACAACTTGATCGAAAAACTGAGGAATGCAAGTATGACAAACTGTCGTATGAGCGTGCCTACAATGACATGAAAGCGAAAAATGATCTTTTGAAGGCTCAGCTGGAAAGTCAAAAAGGAAAGGCAGTGGATACTAAGATTACAAAACCATTGACTGAGGAGAAAGCAAATGTTCCCAAACCGGTTTCCAAACCAAAAATGTCTGTTTCTATGCCTCCTCCAAAAGTCAATGAGAAAAATGTTTCATCAAAACCAGTCACTCCACCTGCCTTGCCTAAACATAATGTTGATAAAGGGAAAGCGGTTATCGAGAATCCCAAAGTTTTAGCACCTTGCCTTTTTAAGATGAGTACCACTAATGCGTCTGCCTCCACATCTAAAGAGACTAGGATAGCTGAAACCACCTCCCTTCATAAAAATGTGAATCCTAATGCATGTGCCTCACCTTCTACAGGACTAGAAAGCACCTCTAGGAGCAGCAGACTAAAGCCTAAGAGCAATACAAGGAACAATAGAGTCTCGACTGCCTCTAGGAGTAGTAGCTTGAATAAAGAGAAGAAAGTAGAAGAACACCCTAGGAACTTACAGCTTTTGAATAAGAAAGACATTTCATCTGAATGTACTGAACCTATGAAACTTGCTAAGTCTAATGAATGTGTTGAATCTCTTTGTTTAACTTGCAAGAAATCTTTAAATGTTCAAGATGATTGTGTTTCTAAGAATGTGAATGATAAGCCTGTTAAGAAGAACGTCCCAAAAAGTAATTACGCTAAACGAGTAGGAAGACAAGTTGCAAAACTTAGGCTTTACACTACTGACAGGAACCAACGTGTATACTTTAGGGATGACATTTGGAAACCCACGGGTAGAACTTTCACACTCGAGAATGGAAGAATGAGTGATGCACCTGTCTTACCAATAGATGACTTCTATGAGTGTGATCAGGATTTTACCTCTAACCCAAAGGAACCAAAATCAAAACGGTTTCCAAAATCTTCTTCTTCTGTGATTGGCAGGTTATCGAAATATGTCTTTGGATCGTCGACTCGGGTTGCTCCAAGCACATGACCGGGAATCTGAAGCTGTTGATCAATTTCGTCTGGAAATTCATGGGAACCGTATGTTTCGGAAATGATCATGTAGCAGCTATCATGGGTTATGGAGATCTACCTTTTGGAAATTATTTGATCACTCGGGTTTACTATGTCCAAGGGTTGGGACACACTTTTGTTCTCAGTCGGGCAGTTCTGTGATGCAGATTTAGAGGTTGCTTTTAGGAAAAATGCTTGCTTCGTTAGAAACTTGGATGGCACTGATCTGTTAACTGGGAATCGCGATACAAACTTGTATGCTATCGACATCAACAAAATGGCCTCTTCATCACCAATATGTCTTATGACACGAGCATCTGGAACACAGTCCTGGTTGTGGCACAGAAGGTTATCCCATATCAATTTCAACACCATCAACAATCTTGCCAAAGACAACATCGTCAATGGACTTCCAAAGTTCAAATACACCAAGGATCACTTATGTCCATCATGCGAACAAGGAAAAAGCAAAAGAGCATCATATAAACCCAAATCCGTACCTAGTTCGGAAGCAAGGTTGCATATGTTGCACATGGACTTATGTGGCCCAATGAGAGTTGAAAGCATTAATGGGAAAAAGTATATTCTTGTTATCGTCGATGATTATTCGAGATATACATGGGTTAAGTTTCTGAGATCAAAAGACGAAGCACCAGGCATCATCATCACCTTTATGAAACGCATTCAAGTACTTCTTCAAGCTCCAGTAAGGGTTGTAAGAACAGACAACGGCACTGAATTCACTAATCAGGAGTTAAGAACTTTCTTTGAAGATGTTGGAATTACACATCAGACATCAGTTGTTAGAACTCCACAGCAGAATGGGGTAGTTGAAAGAAGAAATAGAACTCTTGTGGAAGCTGCTCGCACAATGATAATCTATTCCAGTGCACCATTATTTCTTTAGGCTGATGCTGTTGCCACTGCTTGTTTCACTCAGAACCGATCCCTAATCCATCCTAGATTCAATAAAACCCCATATGAGCTTGTGAACAACAGAAAACCTGATATCTCTTACTTTCACGTGTTTGGCGCTTTGTGCTATTCGACGAACGACAGAGAAGATCTAGGTAAATTGAAAGCTAAAGGTGATATTGGAATCTTCATTGGATATTCAGATAACTCGAGGGCATTCAGGGTGTATAACAGAAGAACTAGGAGGATCATGGAGACGATGAATGTGAAATTTGACGAACTTTCACATATGGCTTCTGAGAGACTCGCTCTAGAACCCGCACTAAACTGACAGACTTCTGGACACATCAGTTCAGGAATCGTACCTCAAAGAGCTCAATCAACTTCGTTTGACAATCCTAAAGAATAAGAATGGGAGAATTTCTTCGAGTTAATGTTCGATGAATACTATGGTGGAACTTCGACAAATGCATCAAACCATCATTCCGCTGCACCCGCTCAAAATCATCCTCCACCACCAACAGAAGATGCATCTACAATGGTCGAAACCAATGCACCAACTCCATCTACATCATCTACATCTACTCAAGTTATTGCACCCGTTCTACCAGCAGTTGATGAGCAAAACCAAAACCATAACGATGCAACGTTAGATGACGACTTATTTGAAAACCCGTTTGCTACGGAATCAGCTGAATCATCCTCAAACTTACGAGAACCATCTAACTCGCATATGTATAACCAACGGTATCCTTCTACTCTGAAGTGGACAAAAGACCACCCAATTGAACAAGTTATTGGTGAACCTTCAAGGCCAATTCAGACGAGACGTCAACTTGCCACCGATTGCGACTTGTGCATTTACCTTTGCTCAATTAGCAATATAGAGCCAAAGAACATTCGCGAGGCAATGGCAGAACCCGCATGGATAGAAGCGATGCAGGAGGAACTTCTCCAATACCGTCTTCATGACTCTTGGGAAATGGTTCCATGACCAATTAATGTTCACGTCATTGATCTCAAGTGGTTATGGAAGAACAAAAGGGATGAAGAGATGACTGTAATTCGCAACAAAGCTCATCTTGTGGCCAATGGATACAGACAAGAGGAAGGGATAGACTTTGAAGAGTCATTCGCGCCAGTAGCTAGACTTGAAGCAGTCAGGATATTCTTGGCCTATGCAGCTCACAAAAACATCACGGTTTATCAGATGGACATTAAGACCGCGTTCTTGAATGGAACTCTGAAAGAAGAAGTGTACGTGAGTCAGCCAGAAGGCTTCATAGACATGGAACATCCAGACTACGTCTACAAACTCAAAAAGGCTATATATGGTTTAAAACAAGCTCCGAGAGCGTGGTATGACGAACTGTCCTCTTTCCTTATCCAAAACAATTTCACCAAAGGAACAGTTGATCCTACCTTGTTTACACAAAAATGCAAAAACGACATTTTGATTGTTCAAATTTATGTGGACGACATCATCTTTGGGTCCACTAATCCGAATCTTTCAAAACATTTTGAAAATCTCATGAAAAGCAAATTCGAAATGTCCATGATGGGGGAACTAAAATTCTTTCTTGGTTTACAAATACATCAGTCCCCTCGTGGAATTTTTATAAATCAAGCTAAATACACAATTGAGATTTTGCAAAATCATGGTATGGATAATTGTGACTCGGTCGGAACACCAATGGTAACTTCACCAAAAATTGGAGCCGATTTGTTTGGGAAACCTATTGATCCGAAGAAATATCGGAGCATGATTGGTTCTCTCATGTATCTTACTGCTAGTCGACCAGATATTCATTTTACTGTTTGCTTATTAGCACGGTTTCAGGCAAAGCCTACCGAACTGCACCTCAAAGAGGTTAAACGGATCTTTCGGTACCTGAAGACATCCATTCACATGGGACTTTGGTATCCGAAGGAATCCGGATTTGATCTAATTGCTTTTTCAAATGCGGACCACGCAGGTGATCAAGTTACAGCAAAAAGTACATCCGGAGGAACACAATTTTTGGGTGAAAAGTTAGTAAGCTGGTCTTCAAAGAAACAAGATTGCACTGCACTTTCAACCGCTGAAGCTGAGTATGTGTCTCTATCTGCGTGTTGTGCTCAAGTTCTATGGATGAGAACACAACTCACAGATTATGGCTTTACTTTCGATAAAATACCTATGTATTGTGACTCGAAAAGTGCCATTGCCATATCATGCAATCCTGTTCATCGCTCAAAGACTAAGCATATCAGAGTCCGCTATCATTTCATCAAAGAGTACGTCGAAAATGGTACTGTTGAATTATTTTTCGTGAAGACTGATTACCAACTCGCCGATCTATTAACTAAAGCCCTTCCAAAAGAAAGGTTTGAGTATTTAGTTCGACGAATTGGAATGCGAAGCCTAACCCCTGAGGAGTTAGAATGTCTTCTCGATTCATCTTGAAAATGATTTTCCAAAAAGCTTCGCTGTAAATATTTTTGAAAAACAAAATACAAAATTTGAAAAACCAACAAAAGCAAAATATAAAAATATAAAACTTTCAAAAATACAAAAACAATAAAAAATAAAAAATCCAAAAATATTCTTCTACGACATGTCTCTTGTATAATCGATATTCTGTACGTTTCTAGAAATGTCATTCAACAATGATACGGGCATGTACAGATGCTTGAGCGAGAGTTCTTTAATTTGTTTTCTAAAACATGTCGTTTCTCAAAATTTCTCAAAATAATGGCTTTCGTATACATCAGTACGAAACCCGGACCGAAATGATGACTTTTGATTATTCTTCAAATCAAAACTCGTGCTTTTATAGAAAAAATCAAGTGTACGCTTCAGTGCACTACATTTAAAAATGGTGAGAAATCATCATCATCTTGAGCACCTTTTCAAGATTGTTCAAAAAGATTTTCAAAATCTTTCAAATAGTTTGTGCTCAAGATAACTCCCTCTAAAACCCTTTAATTGATTATGCTTTATTAAAGGGGGAGTATAAAACAAAATGTTCCTAATTTATGCTTAATTCAAATCCGTTTGTCTCCCCAAAAGATTCTAAAATGTTGTTTAATCCGTTGATATCAAAAATATCACGAATATGCTATTTTTGAGGGGGAGGAGACGTGATTAAAATGTGATCAAAATGTTTAATGATCGTTGTTTGAATTTCAAAATGAGCTCGACTCAGTTGAAACCAATGAATTGATGAGGAACAATGTACCATCTCGAGAAACTTTCTATGGACTTGACCAGGATGGGTAATAATTTCAAGCTAGTTCTCTAGTGATGTAAACGTGTCTCGAATAGGTCTTGTTCATTTAAAGTTGATCAATTCAAAAAGTGCGAACTCTACCCTCTATGTGCAGATTTCTGTCAAAACTTATAAGCACATGTGAAGGGGGAGTGTTTCTAAAATATAAAACTCACGGAGTGTTTCAAACATGTTTTCTATCATAAACACTCTGAGAGATTTTCAATAAAAATGGTTTTATGGCAACAATAGGACAGTCATTGAGCTATAAGGTGACTAAGGATAGGAAATTCGTCCTATGATCCGCCAGAGCCGGAGGGATCTACCCAAGGACATCACAAATAGTTAGTATTAGAAGTCCTTAGGAATGATTGAAAAAAGGAGTAATGTGAGAAAGGAGAAAGAAGGGGTTGAAGAATTAAAAAGAAAAGTAAAAGAAAGGGTGAAAAGAAATAGCCCTCCATATTCAACCTTAGGGCAGAAACCGGGTTCAATTCATCTGCTACTGGTTCTCACTAAGTTGACATTGGTATTGAAGACAAAGACGTCATGGACCCAGTGACGCACTGCACCTAACCTTCTAGCCACTCAATTCCTCTCAAAAGGATTTGTTTCATTCTCACTGGGAACCCTACATAACCTATTGACTTTCTCTTAGAGATAGTTGATATTGAAGAAGGAGACCCTCTCCCTAGTCTCCGCTCAGGAAAACCAAAATGCACTATTGAGTCTAGAGCCACGAGATTCATCAAAAGATCTCATAGGAACACTTGACATGACATCTCTTGTTGTTTATCAATAAGGACACAAGTGATATATTATAGAGTCCTACGCAGATCTTAGCAATCTGCCAGAACATTTATGAGAAGTTTTACAACTGTAATCTTCAATGATTGAATGGAAATTCCTGCCAGGTTCAACATCAAACAGCCCTGACAGCAGGTCACTTCGATAATTCCGTGGATTACGCTTAGTGTGTCTCAAACGGTCTACAGTCGTGAAGTGATGCTTCGGTGTACTTCAGCGACTCATCTGAACTGTAGATGTACTTCGGTATATCGCGTTATCTCACTTGTGGGACTCCAGTTCAGGAACGGCCTCTGTGAGAATTAGAGACGTGTTTTCACACTATGCTGTTAACACCCTCGAAATTCAAACTTGTAAGTGCCGGAATCCGCTTATTACTAACCTGTTTTATGTTTTCTTCTTATGGAAGCTCCGGAGCGGATGGATCGTGCAGACTCGCCACATGCTCATACCAACAACACATGAAAGTTCTCATCAAAATCAAAGGCAACTCAAAGTTAAAGATGATTCTTCGTCAATGTTAAAGAATCTACAAAGTGTAAAGACTCGAGAACTTCATCATTGGAAACTCAAAGTCAAATAGAAGTGTGAGCATGGTGGAGAAAGACGTGGAGACACCTAACCAACGAAGTTGACAACGGCAGACAACCACATTATCTGATCACAAAGCATGAAGGAACAAAGAATTAAGACTATTCAATATCTACTCACAAAGTCCTAGCTCAAGAAAAGTAAAGACCTAATCAAGTGGAGCATCATTTGAATGACCACCCCTTAGGGGGAGATTGTTAGCCTTAATAGTTTTATTAGAAGTGATGGTCATTCACTTTTAGGAACTTTGTATCGTGTGTTAGATATCGTGATAGAATAGTCAACGGGCTCATGGACTGGGCTAAGCTAAATGGCTAATAGTTGAGACTTGCTAGCCGTTTATGAGCTTAAGCGTGTCAAATCCAAAGCCCAATCCAGTCCACGAAAGGCCCAAGCAAAGCCTTTAGGGTTTTAAGTTGCTTGTACTATAAATACCCCTCAAATGGTCATTTGAGGGGTGTGCTTGAAAGTGCGTGTGTGTGTGTGTATTTTCTCTCTCAAGGAATATACAACTTATTGTTTGCATATCTTATCATCACATACATGGATTTTATATCATCAAGTCACCATCTTTCTTTTCCTTACTTCTAAGCATAACGTTTGTGTTTGTGTTGTTTGTGTTAACGTGGTATTTGTGTTGGGTTTGTGATAAGGTTGATAAAACTAAGGTCCTACAAATAATAATAATAATAATAATAATAAAAGTTGTACAACATGGTGGAAATACCATTCTAGTAGAAAGCTAGTTTTTTTTTTTTTTTTTTTTTTTTTCTGGTTTCAGATTAAGGGAAAAAATAATGGGCAGGTGGTGTGGACTTGACCACAGCCACAAAAATTTACCTAAGGTGTACAATTAATGAATAATTACTATTAATGAATAACGGTACCCATACAATGGTTGTGGGGATCCTAACGGGGTTCTAAATTGCTTTAAACAGTGTTCCTACGGAGCTACAATGCTTTTAACAGTTGTTGAATGGAACAAGACTGTTGATAAGCCATTGTAGGTTTTCAGGCAATTTAATTTAAGGCTGGACGCAGTACGGGTAGGAGATCGACTATCTCGATCGATTCCTAATCAATCCCCTGGGAATTTGATCATCCATCCCAATCTAGACAACATGGTCGTCTACACGATCAAATAGAAATGTGGTGTTGTGTGTATATTAAATAAATATAAAAGGTATATTTATGGGGTATGTTTTTCGTAGTGTAGGTCGCCTTACTGGGGCACCCAATCGCCTGAAGGTCGTTGGAGAGAGAAAGCTGACATGGAAAGGAAAATAGGAGGGATTGACCCTCCTTACTCGGGCAGCCTAATAACCAATGACATTCGGCCTTTTGTCCTACTACCAAAAAATTATACACAATCCACCAATATGAATGTTGGTTATTGAGAAACAAATTCTGTAATACAAAATCATTAACGGAACGGCCCGCCTAGGGTTTAGTATATAGGATAATGAGTAAACTCCAAAATAAATCTTTGTGGTTTACTTCGTTTCGCACTATACATCCCTCTCGCAAAAGTTTCAACAGATACATCACTCCGTTAGTAAAAGTTAGCCTATATACATCCACAAGGACGAACGGTGCAAAATTTGTATTGTTAACTTGGACACGTGGCAGTTAAGTAAGGGTAATTGTGTCATTTTATTCCCTCTTAAAGTTTCGTGCTACCTCACCACTTCTTTTGTTACACCCGTATCCCGTCAAGGTATTATTAAACCTTAGTATTGATCCCTTATGTTATGTTAGTATTTCTATATTACTTAAAGGTTTCAACTAAGAAATAGAACTAGGAACTTTTGTGGCCAATATTAGAATAGGGGGACTTAAGTTGTCAATTGAGCTAAGTAAATTAAATAAAAAAGGAAAAGTAGTCTTATTAGATACTTATCCAGAAATTTGAGAGGAAACCTTCATATGAAGAAAGGGTTTTAGTGAGGAAGAAGAAGATATATCAAGAAACCTTCAATTGAGTCTAATTTGGACCTGTTGTGGTGACTATCAAGATTAGGAGACCCTTAATTTCATACCTCTAAACCAAGAAAGTATATTCCCCAATCTATATGATAAAGGTTTTGGAATTAGAAGTTTAAGGTAGTAATAGAAGATGTTTAATTCATTGAAATTGCTAATTATAATCTCTAATTAAGATTAATTATTGATTAGGAAGCTTAAGGGAGTTGTGAGACTACTTGGTAGAAAACCTATTGAGCAATTGGAAGTATGTATAGTGGGTTGTTGTTGTATTGTGATAAATTATGAATTACTGATTGTTGTTATAGTCTGTTGGAGCTTGTAATAATTGCTTAGATCCATAGCTTTTATTATGTCAAGTAGTGTAAATATCAAATTAAAGGTATGTTCTCATGTTATAGATGCTCCATGAATCCTTTTATGTTGTTAAAGTTTTACTTGTACATGATCCATTTACTTACTAAGCAATTCGCTTACGTTATAGTTGATGATGTTTTGTAGTTTCTAGCAAGGAGGATAAGGGTAAGAATCAAGTATAGGATGGACCATACTTGAGCTTCTAGTTGTGTTAGTCTTTTGGATCAAGGTGTTGAAGTTGGAAGCCCCGAAGAGTCAAATTCCGTTTTGGGTATATGTTCGGGTCATATGGTCTTTTCCTTACTTTTGGTTGTATATATATGTTCTTAGTGATGTCTAAATGTTTCTTAACTATTAGAGTCAATCCCTTGTAGCTTTGGGTAAAACGATGTTTGGCGCAATGTCATTTGACTTGTTTTGAATCATATGTATCAAGGGTTATATGGTAATAGTCTTGGTATTTTATGTTGGGTCAATTTGGACTTCTTGGTGCTATTTCAAATAGTTGAGTTATAAACTTTGGGTTAATGTGCAGAAACTCTGCACTGATTGTGCAGGTCTGGGCACCAGACGGCGTCACCAACTGGGTGATCCCGTCTGGTTAAAATTGTTCTGAGCCTTCAGGTTATTTCCTGTTTTAGACGGCGTCCCAAGTAAAGGGTGACGGCGTCGCATTTAGAGCTGACGCCGTCGGGTTAAAGTTATTCTGAGCCATCAGGCCTAAATGTTGGTTTTTTATCTGACATTCTATTAAGGGCAGACGGTGTCACATAATGTGGGTGACGGCGTCTGCCCGTCAGGATGAAATATTGAGTACCTTCTTACAAATCAAACTAAAAAGGAAACTTTTCGAGTCTTCTTTCCTTCATAGTTCGTATCTAAGGTTATTTAGTCAAAGTGTCATGAAAGTCAATTTAATATACGTCATTTCAAAAAGTTTTAAATTTTTGGTTTTGGGGGCGTAACAATTTGGTATCAGAGCGTTGGTCTAAGAGATTTAGGATTTTTATCTTAGAAATTTCCTTGACTTAGGCCTTGTGAAATGTGTTAGTAATAGTCATGCTACGTGTGCACTTCCTTGATGGTTTTAAAAACACATATGTTATATGTTTTTATAACTACGCTTGGCCACCGTGGTTATAAGAAAATGGTTATGCTTAATCGAATGCTTGTTTAAATTTCAGTAAAGAAGAAATGGACACTCCCCACCAAAAGGAAGCCGTAAAGGCTACTACTTCTAAGCGTGCCGAATCTTCGGCAAGTGGTCCAGCAAAAAATGGTATAATTTCGGAGAGTTCTTCTTCCTCTAGTTCGGAGGGCCCTACTTTAGAAGGATTCACGAAAGAGCAAGTAAAGGCTTTAGACGTTTTAATAAGGAAAAGGATAGGCAAGGCATTAGAGAGATCCATGTCGTATTTCGTTAAAGAGACCACCCTCAATATCCAAGAAGCAATGCAAAGAGAGTTTGCAGTACTCAAAAGAGAATAGGGTCATGGTAGGATTACTAGAAATGATAAATCATCTTACCGTGTCTTCACGGCATGTGACGTGCCTAAGTTTACGGGGACCCTTGATCCTATAGCTTGTAATAGGTGGCTTATCGCCGTTGAAGGTGCTTTTCGCATGAGCGGGTGTGATGAGACAAACAAGGTTGTCTACGATATCAATTTCCTTCGTGATAGCACTAGAGCTTGGTGGGAAGGGAAAGTGTGTGAGAAAGGGGAGACCTGGTCAGAATTATGTTCGTGGAAAGAGTTTAAGGAATTATTTACTTCAGAGTATGCACCGACGGAAGAGATTGACAAGATCCATGAAGAATTTCAAACCCTTGTACAAACTAACAAGACGGTGAATGAGTTATGGAAGAAATTTAATGACATGGTTCCTTATTGCTCCGAATACCACAATAACGAAAAAGCTCAAAGTATATAGGTTCCAAAGAATGCTTAAGGACGAAATCCGTGAAGTAACCTCACCATTTAAGTGTGGTACTTTGGAAGATCTTCTAAGTCGGGATCAGGTGAGAGAAGCGGACTTGATGAGAAGGAAGAGTAAGGAAGATAAGGATGTTAAAAGAAAGCAAGTGTTTGGGGATAGAGAAGGTAAAAAGCCAATGTTTGATTTAGGTAGAAAGACCAGAGGGAATCAAAACAAGCCACAATGTAAAAAGTGTCATAAGCTTCATTATGGTGAATGTAGACTTAACATGCCAGGATGTTACAAGTGCGGTTCTTTAAGCCACATGAGTAAAGAATGTCCGAAGCCAATGGTTATATGTTATGGGTGTAATCAAGTTGGACATAAATTGAATGAATGTCCAAGTCAAAAAACAAATGAAGCTAAGATTGTGAAGACGGTCAAGGAAAAGAAAGTTGAAATTCCAAAAACTAAAGCGCGAGTTTACCAAATGGGAGTGGAGGAAGTGAAGTCGGGACCCGATGTCATTACAGGTATACTTCTTGTTAATTCCATTCCCGCTCGAGTCCTCTATGACTCGGGAGCTAGTGTATCCTTTGTGTCTTTAAGGTTTAGCAAGAAATTAACCTCTCCACTATCTAAACTCTCCAAACCCCTTGAAGTCGAAATAGCCGATAGTAAAGTGGTAGTTGTAGTTAATGTGTTTCATGGTATAGAGTTGGAAATAGATAATAGTATTTTTAAGATCGAATTAATCCTTATAGTACTTGGAGAATTTGAGGTTATTATATGCATGGATAGGTTTAGTAACCATAATGCCGCCATTTTATGTAATCAAAAGATGGCACGAGTTGTTAATCCTAATGGTCAGAAAATAGTTATTTATGGAGATAAGAGGAAGGGAGAATTTAAGTTATGCTCAGTAATGATGGCTAGGAGATACTTGTCATGGGTTTGTTGTGCGTTTTTGGATCATGTGATTGATACGAGTGTTAAAGAGGCAAGTATTGATAATGTTTCAATTGTTAATGAATTCCGAGATGTTTTTCCGAAAGAATTACCGGGCATTCCACCCGAAAGACAAGTCAAGTTTCGCATTGACCTCATTCCGGGCGCTAAACCTATAGCAAAAAATCCTTGCCGTTTGGCCCCTTCTGAAATGAAAGAATTGATGAGCCAACTTCAAGAACTGTTAGATAAGGATTTTATCCATCCAAGTAGTTCGCCGTGGGGAGCACCAATTTTGTTCGTTAAAAAGAAGGACGGTAGCATGCGAATGTGCATTGACTATCGTGAATAGAATAAAGTAACAGTGAAGAATGTGTACCCTTTACCAAGAATTGATGATCTTTTTGACCAACTTCAAGGCGCCAAGTGGTTTTCCAAGATCAATCTACGTTCGGGTTATCATCAATTGAAGGTTCGAGAAGAAAACATTCCTAAGACGGCTTTTAGAACCCGATATGGACTTTATGAATTTACAGTTATGCCTTTTGGACTTATGAATGCACCTGCAATTTTTATGGACCTAATGAATCGGGTGTGTAGGTCGATGTTGGATAAGTATAATGTATTTATTGATGATATTCTCATTTACTCAAAGAATAAGGAAGAGCATGCGATTCATTTACTAGAGATTCTTGAAACCTTGAGAAAAGAAAGATTGTAATAGGACCAGTTATTGTGTACATATCGTAGTCAAAGATAGCCTTCTAATTAGCCTAGTATTTCCCTGTATTTTAGCATAGTCTGTTGTACTCTTTTACTATATATATTTATCAGTACTGAACTCTCCTCATTAAGGAGATTAACCCTAATATGTTATCAACCTAAAAACCCTTCTTGACCGTTTTTTTTCTTCTCTCATTTGTTCATCATGGCTGGTGATAACACTGATTCTCCTATTTCTCTTGCTACTATTCTTTACATGCTCACAATCAAGCTTTCTTCTACCAACTATCTCCTATGGAAGAATCAATTGCTTCCTTATTAGCCTATCAAAAACTCACAGGATACATTGACGGCTCCATTCCTAAGCTACCATCTACCATTCAGTCCGGTGAGTCGTCTTCAGTGAACCCTGCCTATTCTGAATGGGTCACCACTGATCAATGCGCGCTTATTCTGATCCAATCATCTCTGTCCGAAGAAGCCATGGCCGAAACTCTTAGCTACACTACTTCTCATGCCATTTGGACGGCTCTCGAGGCAGCTTATAGCCATGATTCCATTGAACGGATGCACACTCTTCGGGACTCTCTTCGCACTCTCAAAAAGGGCTCTTCCACAGTTGCTGAATTTTCCAGAAAGTTTAAAGGAATTTGTGATCAACTTACTGCCATTGGTCATTCGCTAGATGAAAATGACAATTCTCATTTGTTCCTTTGTGGTCTTGGTTCCCCTTTTGAAACCTTCTCCACAACTCAGAGATTGCTCAGGCCACGTCCAACCTTTCGTGACCTTATTTCACAAGATGAAAGCCTTGAACTCTTCTTACAATCAATCAGTGACTCTACTGTTGCTCCTGTTGCCTTTGTTGTTGATAACACACGTGATCCTTCTCATCAATCTTCCACCAGGGGCCGTAGTGGTAGTTCAAAATCTCGTGGTGGATCTTCCCAAGGTCGTGGTCGTGGATCTCGACGCCCTCCTCATTGCCAACTGTGTCGCAACGAAGGACATTATGCTAACCGGTGCCCAGATCTACAAACCTTCGCTCGTCGCTCTCCGGCTATTGATGCAAACCTGGCTCAAGCATTTCAAAGTCAGTGCAATATTTTAGAATCATCACCAGACTAGTTTGTTGATACTGGGGAAACTTATCACATGACCAAGTCCCCATCTCACTTGGATTCTGCCACTACTTATTCTGGTAATGAAACTGTATTTTTTGGTAATGGTAATGCAGCATCTATATCTCATATTGGCAGATCTCATTTGTATCCTAACATTGCTCTAAATGATGTTCTTGTGGTTCCTCAACTTACCAAAAATCTGCTATCCGTTAGCAAGCTTACACAAGATAACTTGGTTGATGTTTTATTTTCTGATCCTATGTTTTTTATTCAGAATCGTCATTCAAAGGAGAATCTAGCATGAGGGCGCCGTAAAAATGGTCTTTATGTGTTTGAGACAGGCCAACATGCATACTTGGCCACACTTTCCTCAAGACGTCTTCAAGCCTCTTTTGAATTATGGCACAATCGATTGGGGCGTGTGTCTCTCGATGTTATTTCTAGTTTAAATAAGTTGGGTTGTTTATCAGTTACATCTGTTTTACCAACCCCAACATTATGCTCTTCTTGTCAGTTATCAAAAAGCAAACGACTACCTTTTGATCTTAATTTTAAACGCGCTTTACATGTTTTGGATCTAATTCATTGTGATTTATGGGTACCTTCCCCTGTAACGTCTATCGATGGTTTTCGATATTATGTGATATTTGTTGATGATCATTCTAGGTTTACATGGTTTTATCCTTTGAAGGCCAAGTCTGATTTTTTTCAAGTCTTTGAAAACTTTGTTGCTTTGGTTCAAACTTAATTTTCATGCAACATTAAAGTTTTCCAATTTGACTGGTGGGACAGAATTTACAAACGCACGCGTTCGTAGTCTATTGGCGAAAAATGGCACCCATCATCGGTTATCTTGCCCTTATACACTACAACAAAACAGGACGGGCTGAACGCAAACACCGACACATCACCGAAACTGGTTTGGCAATGATGTTTAATGCTAATGTCCCAGCCACTCTTTGGACATATGCATTTAGTTCCGCCACATATATAATAAATCTATTGCCAACAAAGCTCCTTGATTACAAGTCTCCATATGAATTAGTGTTTCTTTTGAAGCCAAATTATGGAATTTTAGGGTGTTTGGTAGCTGTGTTTTTCCCTATCTTCGTGATTACTCCTCGCATAAACTTGCACCGCGAAGTGCCCCATGTGTTTTTCTTGGCTACAGCACTCAATACAAGGGCTATCGATGTCTTGATGTGTCCACCCAGCGGATTTACATCACATGCCATGCTCAATTCGATGAGACTATTTTTCCCTTTGTGGGTCACCCATCCATAACACCATCTGCTCAACTCCTTCTAACCACGTACTATGATGGTTTGCCCGTATCTACATCACCATCACCCATGCCATCTTTATCTAAAGCTTCACCCAAGGCACCAACCACTTCATCGGTTTCTGATCTGTGCGATTTGTGCATAGAAACACCACCGCCACCTCCTACTAATGCTCCGCAAACCACCCAACAGCCCTCCTTCGAAGCCCAGATATCACCATCTCTAGAGACCACCTCTGCAGCTCCAGCCCCATCTGGACATCATATGGTGACTCGATCTAAACATGGTATTTTTAAAACAAAACATTTTGCTGATCTCACTCATCTCTCCTCTTCGGCGCTTCATCAAGCCTTATTTGCTGCAAAGGAACCCAAAGGCTTTAAGACCGCTTCAAAAGATCCGAAGTGGCACGCTGCAATGTGCAATGAAATGATTGCTCTAAAAAATAATGGTACATGGGAACTTGTTCCTCGTCCTACTTGCACTAATATTGTTGGTTCAAAATGGGTTTTTTGCATCAAATTTCACTCTGATGGCACGATTGATAAGTTCAAAGCTCGCCTTGTTGCTCAAGGTTTTACTCAAGTTCTGGGTATCAACTTCTCAACTACTTTTAGCCCCGTTGTTAAAGCTTCAACAATCCGGATCATTCTTTCTCTCGCCGTCCTTAATAAGTGGTCACTTCGTCAATTGGATGTAAAAAATGCTTTCTTAAATGGCAAGCTATCTGATGTGGTTTATATGGAACAACCACCTGGATTTGTGGACTCCAGGTTCCCAAATCACGTTTTTCGTCTTAAAAAAGCTATTTATGGGCTTAAACAAGCTCCACGGGCCTGGTTTCAACGATTGAGCATGTTCCTTGTTAGCGTTGGTTTCACTTGCAGTCGCGCTGACACATCTCTTTTTGTCTTCGAAAAGGACACTTCGATTCTCTACTTATTAGTTTATGTCGACGATATTATCTTGACTGGGAACAATGATACCATTCTTCAAAATTTTATTACTCGTCTTAAGAAAGAGTTTTTGATCACTGGCCTTGGAAAACTGAATTATTTCCTTGGTCTTGAGGTTTCCCATCTCGAATCGGGTCTATTTTTCAGTCAATCAAAATATGCTCATGACATTCTTGCCCGTGCTAAATTGTTGGATGCAAAACCTGTTGCTACACATCTATCAACTTCGACTTACTTTACTAGCCAAGGCACTCCATTCTCAGATCCTAGTTACTATCGATCTTTAGTGGGGGCTCTCTAATATCTTACCATTACCCGACCCGATCTCTCTTATGTCGTTAATCAAGTAAGTCAATTCTTACACAATCACATGCATGATCATTTTCAAGTAGTGAAATGGATTCTACGATATGTCAAAGGCACCCTGTCCTATGGTCTTTCCTTCTCCCATGCTCAATCGCCAACCATTTTGGGATATTCTGATGCGGATTGGGCACGTTGTATTGAGACACGAAGATCGACATATGGCTACTCCATCTTTCTTGGTGGTAATTTAGTCTCCTGGAGTGCCAAGAAACAACCAACTGTTTCTCATTGTAGTTGTGAGTAGGAATATAGAGCCTTAGCAAATACTGCTTCAGAGATAATTTGGATTACTTATCTCCTTCGGGAACTTCACGTGCTCCCTTCGGGGCGTCCTACACTTTTATGTGACAACCGAAGTGCTCTTTTCTTAATTCAAAATCCAATCTCACACAAGCGAGCTAAACACATTGATATCGATTATCATTTCTTCCGTGAACTGGTTTTATCAGGCAAACTTCATACCAAGTACGTTTCTAAACATTTGCATCTGGCTGACATCTTTACCAAGAGTCTACCTCGTCCCCTGTTCAAAGTTTTTCGATCCAAGCTTCGTGTTAGACCATCCCCCTCTTCGCTTGCGGGGGGGGGGGGGGGGTAATAGGACCAGTTATTTTGTACATATCGTAGTCAAAGATAGCCTTCTAATTAGCCTAGTATTTCCTTGTATTTTAGCATAGTCTGTTGTACTCTTTTACTATATATATTTATCAATACTGAACTCTCCTCATTAAGGAGATTAACCATAATAGATTGTATGCAAAAATTTTGAAATATGAATTTTGGTTACAAGAGGTTCAATTTCTTTGTCATGTTGTTAATCCGGAGGGCATTAAGGTTGACCTGTCAAAGATAGAAGCAGTGATGAATTGTCGAGCTCCAAGAAATGTAGGGGAAATACAAAGTTTCCTAGGTTTGGCAGGATATTACCGGATATTTATACAGGACTTTACTAAAATTGCATCTTCACTAACTAAGCTTACCAAGAAGAATATCCCTTTCGAGTGGGGGAAGGAGCAAGATGATGCTTTTTCCACCTTGCGAAGAAAGTTATGTGAGGCACCAGTTTTAGTTTTGCAAGAAGGAACATAAGATATGGTTGTATACAGTGATGCATTGTATTCCGGTCTTGGTTGTGTTCTTATGCAAAGAGGCAAGGTAATTGCCTATGCTTCAAGACAGTTGAAGAAGCATGAAAAAGACTACCCGACTCACGATTTGGAATTCGCAGCAGTGGTTTTTGCATTAAAAATATGGAGGAATTATCTCTACGGTGTGGAATTTGTGATTTACACCGATCACTGGAGCCTTCAATATTTCCTAAACAAAAAGGATCCGAATATGAGGTAACGAAGATGGCTAGACTTATTAAAGAACTACAATTGTGAGATTCGATACCATCCGAGAAAAGCAAATGTCGTAGCTGATGCATTAAGTCGTAAGGACCAAGGTGAAGTTACTAAAATAAAATTCCTTGCAAATGATTATTACAACCGACTTTTTTGACAAAGTTAAGTTAGCCCAAAAGGAAGCTTTAAAAGAAGAAAATTGGGAAGGAGAGCGTATCACTTTCCATGTCCCTCATTTTGAAGAAGATAGTCGCGGACTTAAAACGCGTTATGGGAGAATCTATATACCTTTCCGTATTGACGTTAATATGTTACTCTTAGATGAAGCACATAATTCAAAATATTCTATTCACCTGGGGGCTAACAAGATGTATCATGACTTGAGGAGTGTTTGAAGGTTAAAGCCGAACATCAAAAACTGTATGGTAAAGTACAACCGTTGGAAGTACCGGTTTGGAAATGGGAAAAGATTACAATGGACTTCATTACAAAGTTGCCGAGAATGACCAAAAAGCATGATGCAATTTGGGTAATAGTAGATCGTTTGACAAAGAGCGCACATTTCATTCCAATTAGAGAAAATATGCTCGGTTCACAAGTTAGCAAAGATATATGTAAAAGAAATAGTTGCACGCCATGGGGTACCTATTTCTATAATCTCCGATAGAGATGGGAGATTTACTTCAACATTTTTGGCGAAGTTTCCAAGAAGAATTAGGTACAAGATTGCATATGAGTACGGCCTTTCACCCACAAACCGATGGGCAAAGTGAAAGAATAATTCAAACATTAGAAGATATGTTAAGAGCTTGTGTGATTGACTTTGGGGGTAATTGGGATGATCATCTACCTTTAGTTGAATTTGCCTATAATAATAGTTATCATGCTAGCATTGAAATGCCACCTTACGAGATGCTTTATGGTAGAAAATGTAGAACTCCGGTATGTTGGGAAAAAGTAAGGAAAAGAGAGTTAGCTAGTACGGATGTAATACTAGCAACAACCGAGAAAATTGAGATGATACAAGAAATACTTAAAGCAGCCCAAGATAGATGGAAAAGTTATGCCGATAATCGAAGAAGACCAATTGAATTTGAAGTAGGAGACTTTGTCATGCTTAAGGTTTCCCATGGAAGGGTGTTCTTAGGTTCAAGCATAAAAGGAAATTAGGACCAAGATTCATTAGACCCTTCAAGATTTTAGAGCGTATTGGAGAAGTGGCATATGTATTGGAACTCCCCGATGAAATGAAAGGAATTCACAATACCTTCCATGTATCTTACCTAAGGAAATGCTTAGCAGATGAAGCTAGCGTGATTACATTGGATGATGTAGAAGTAGATCCGGAACTAACATCGCAAGAAGAACCGGAGGCAATTGGTATGTGCAAAAACACATACCTTTTCTTGATCAAAACAAGCCCAGAATAACCGGAAGCGAGCCTTTAATGCCTAATATTTGTTTGTTTCTTGAGTTTATGCATGTGTAGGTACGGATATGACAAAACACACAAAAGAAAGACAAATCAGACAAAAACCGAGCACGAGAAGGAAGAGAGTCCAAAAGTTGAATTCGGGAAATCAATTGATTGAATGTGAAGATTTGAATGCTCAAAGGATGATTTTTGGAAGCTTGGATCATGTTTGAAGAATTTACAGATTCAGTCCCTCAACTTTGGCAAATTGACAAAATCTACCTTAGAAATATCAAAAATGTCATTTTTGGTCCCTCATTTTTCAAATAATTGAAAAATACACCCTTACATCCCTTTATACCTAATCACCCAAAAACATCCTTTCATTTTTACCAAATTACACCTTATACCCCTTTACATTTAAAAATATTACACATTTTAATCCTAAATAAAATCCTAAGTCCAAAACAATTTAACCTATCAAACCTAATTTTGACCCTTAGCCATATAAACCCCCTTGAACCCCTTTATCCCACACGAGCCCATCAAATAACATCGGACCTTCCACCTTTTACCCCTCAGTCAACAAAAGTCAAATGATAATTAAATATTACCCCAACCCACTTCGCGCCTAAAATCCATTCACTGTACATCTTCCCCAAAAAAATTACCCACCTCAATTTAACAACAATTAAGGGCAAATTCATACAATCCCTGACACAAGGATTGCCACCTTGGCAATCCGTGTGCCAAGATGCGCTCTAATTGGTGGAAAGGATGTCATTAAGTGAATCTAAGGGTCAATATTGAAAGAGGAATGACGGGATTGCCAAATCAGCATAATCAATGGTTGAGATGGATTCAAACTAGCACACATCAAGCTTCCCTAGCCTCAAGCTCAGCTATAAAAGAACCTTTTTTTCTTCACATAGGGATATGTAGTTTGTAGGTGTTTTTAGTATGTGTAATTCCTTTCTTTTAAGTGTTTTTTTAAAGCTTTCTATTAGTTTTGTAATTCTCAATTCAGTTTTTGTACTCAAATTATATTAATAAGAATTTACTTTTAGTTGTGCAAATTTTACTTTAATTTCATTTAGCTTTCCTAAATCTTCAATTATTGTTATTAAGCTGTTGTTAGCATTAGATTAGCTTATTAATCACAAAATTAGCTTGTTACTGTTTTCCAAATCAAAAATCAAAAATCACAAAAAAAAAATAAAGAAAAATCCTTGAAAGATAAAAAAATATTGTTGTAGGACCTTGTTTTTCTATCAACCTAATCACGTATACCACCTTACCACACGAGTATAACACGTAAAACACTATGTGTAAAGATGAAGAAAGATTAAGAAAGATGGTGACTTAAGATGATATACGAGTATGTGGAGAGAAATAAGATGAAACAAGAAACTTGTATTTCAAAGGGAAAACATACACACATACACACTCAAGCACACCCCCCAAATGACCATTTGAGGGGTATTTATACTTCCATACATATCACCCTTATGGGCTTCGGCTTGGGCTTGGATTGGACTTGGATAGGACAATAACTTACATAAGGCTAGCTTAACATAACTATTAGCCATTTAGCTTAGCCCAATCCACGAGCCCGTTGACTATTCTATCACGATATCTAACACACGTTACAAAGTTCCTAAACGTGAATGACAAGGCTAACAATCTCCCCCTAAGGGGTGGTCATTCAAAAGATGCTCCACTTGATTAGGTCTTTACTTTACTTGAGCTTGAACTTTGTGTGTAGATATAGAATAGTCTTGATTATTTGTTCCTTCATGCTTTGTGAACAGTTAATGTGGTATTCTGCCATACGTCAACTTCTTTGGTTAGGTGTATCCACGTCATTCTCCACCATGCTCACACTTCATTTTGACTTTGAGTTTCCAATGATGAAGTTCTCGAGTCTTTAAATTTTGAAGATTCTTTGACATTGACGAAGAATCATCTTTAACTTTGGGTTGCCTTTGAATTTGATGAGAACTTCATTTGTGATGTTGTTGGTATGAGCATGTGGAGAATCTGCATGATCTCTTCCTCCCGCGAGCATCCATCAGCAGCAGCTTCTCAGGTAAAGACAGGAACACCAATTGATCATTGTAATATTTTCTTAAAGAATTGATTACTACAATTGTTCTACTGATGAATGTCTTGATTCCATTCACCTTGTAGGGTTCCCAGTGAGAATGAAACAAATCCCTTTTAAGAGGAATTGAGTGGCTAGAAGGTTTAGTCCAGTGCGTCACTGGGTCCATGACGTCTTTGTCTTCAATACCAGTGTCATCTTAGTGACAACCAGTAGCAGATGAATTGAACCCGGTTTCTGCCCAAAGGTTGATTATGGAGGGCTATTTCTTTTCACCCTTTTTCATTACATTTTTTTTTTAATTCTTCAACCCCTTCTTTCTCCTTTATCACATTACTCCTTTTTACAATCATACCTAAGGACTTCTAATACTAACTTATGGGTATTGTCCTTAGGTAGATCCCTCCGGCTCTGGCGGATCATAGGACGGATTTCCTATCCTTAGTCACCTTATAACTCCATGACTGTCCCATGTTGCCCTAAAACCATTTTTCTTGAAAATCTCTCAGAGTGTTTATGATTGAAAACATGTTTGAAACACTCCGAGAGTTTTATATTTTCAGAAACACTCCCCCTTCACATGTGCTTATAAGTTTTGACAGAAATCTGCACAGTGAGGGTAGAGTTCATACTTTTTGAATTGATCGGCTCATGATAGACAATTCCCCACGAGACACGGTTACGTTGCATAGTTAAAGAGTTCCATTGTCAGTCTTTAGGTGACAACTAGCTCTAATAACCAACTTGAAGTTGTAAACACTCCTTGAAAAAAAGTATAGACCCATGTAAGTTCATGTGTATCACAAGTTTCTCGAAATGGTACGTTTACAGACATTGATTCCTCGTCAACTCAATGGTTTCAACTGAGTCGAGCTCTTTTGAGATTCAAACAACGATCCTTAAACTTTTTAATCACATTTTAATCATGTCTTCTCCCCATCAAAAATAGCATATTCGTGATATTTTTGATATCTATGGATTAAACAACATTTTTAGAATCTTTTGGGGAGACAAACGGATTTGATTTAAGCACGAATTTGGAACATTTTTTTTATACTCCCCCTTTAATAAAGCATAATCAATTAAAGGGTTTTAGAAGGAGTTATCTTGAGCACAAAATATTTTGAAAATCTTTTTGAACAATCTTGAAAAAGGTGCTCAAGATGATGATGATTTCTCACCAGTTTTAAATGAGGTGCACTGAAGCGTACACTAGATTTTTCTTTAAAAACACGAGTTTTGATTTGAAATAATCAAAATTCATCATTTTTTTCCGGGTTTCGTACTGAAGTATACGAAATCCATTTTTGAAGAAATTTTGAGAAACGAGATGTTTTAGAAAAAATTTAAAGAACTCTCGCTTAAGCATCTGTACATGTATGTATCATTTTTGAATGACATTTCTAGAAACGTACAGAATATTGATTATACGAGAGACATATCGTGAGAGGAATATTTTTGGATTTTTGATTTTATATTGTTTTTGTGTTTTTTGAAAGTTTTATATTTTTATGTTTTGGTTTTGTTGGTTTTTCAAATTTTTTATTTTGTTTTTCAAAAATATTTACAGCGAAGCTGTTTTGGAAAGTCATTTTCAAGAAGATTCGAGAAGATGTTCTAACTCCTCAGGGGTTAGGCTTCGCATTCCAATTCGTCGAACTAAATTATCAAACCGTTCTTTTGAAAGGGCTTTAGTAAATAGATCAGCGAGTTGGTAATCTGTCTTCACAAAAAATAATTCAACAGTACCCTCTTCTACGTGCTCTTTGATGAAGTGATAGCGGACACGAATGTGCTTAGTCTTTGAGTGATGAACAGGATTGCATGATATGGCTATGGCACTTTTCGAGTCACAATACATAGGTATTTTATCGAAAGTATAGCCATAATCTGTGAGTTGTGTTCTCATCCATAGAACTTGAGCACAACACGCAGATAGAGACACATACTTAGCTTCAGAGGTTGAAAGTGCAGTGCAATCTTGTTTCTTTGAAGACCAGCTTACTAAATTTTCACCCAAAAATTGTGCTCCTCTTGATGTACTTTTTGTTGTAACTTGATCACCTGCGTGGTCCGCATCTGAAAAAGCTATTAGATCAATTCCAGATTCCTTCGGATACCAAATTCCCATGTGAATGGATGTCTTCAGGTACCGAAAGATCCTTTTAACCTCTTTGAGGTGCAGTTCGGTAGGCTTTGCCTGAAACCGTGCTAATAAGCAAATAGCAAAATGAATATCGGGTCGACTGGAAGTGAGGTACATGAGAGAACAAATCATGCTCCGATATTTCTTCGGATCGATGGGTTTCCCAAATAAATCAGCTCCAAGTTTTGGTGAAGTTACCATTGGTGTTCCTACCGAATCACAATTATCCATACCATGATTTTTCAAAATCTCAGTTGTGTATTTAGCTTGATTTATAAAAATTCCACGTGGGGATTGATGTATTTGTAAACCAAGAAGAAACTTTAGTTCCCCCATCATGGACAATTTAAATTTGCTTTTCATGAGATTTTCAAAATGTTTTGAAAGATTCGGATTAGTAGACCCAAAAATGATGTCGTCCATGTAAATCTGAACAATCAAAATGTCATTGTTGCATTTTCTTGTAAACAAGGTAGGATCAACTGTTCCTTTGGTGAAATTGTTTTGAATCAGGAAAGAGGACAGTTCGTCATACCACGCTCTCGGAGCTTGCTTTAAACCATAGATTGCCTTTTTGAGTTTGTAGACGTAGTCTGGATGTTCCATTTCTATGAATACTTCTGGCTGACTCCCGTACACTTCTTCTTTCAGAGTTCCATTCAAGAATGCGGTCTTAATGTCCATTTGATAAACCGTGATGTTTTAGTGAGCTGCATAGGCTAAGAAAATCCTGACTGCTTCAAGTCTAGCTACCGGTGCAAATGACTCTTCAAAATCTATTCCTTCTTCCTGTCTGTATCCTTTGGCCACAAGACGAGCTTTATTGTGAATTACAGTCATTTCTTCATCCCTTTTGTTCTTCCATAACCATTTGAGATCAATGACGCGAATGTCAATTGGTCTTGGAACCAAATCCCAAGAGTCATGTAGACGGTATTGGAGAAGTTCCTCCTGCATTGCTTCTATCCATGCATTGTCTGCCATTGCCTCCCGAATGTTCTTCGGTTCAATATTGCTAATTGAGCAAATGTAAATGCACAAGTCGCAATCGGTGGCAAGTTGGTGTCTCGTCTGAATTAGCCGTAAAGGTTCACCAATAACTTGTTCAATTGGATGGTCTTTTGTCCACTTCAGAGTAGAAGGATACCGTTGGTTAAACGTAAGCGAGTTAGATGGTTCTCGTAAGCTTGAAGATGATTCAGCTGATTCCGTAGCAAACGGGTTTTCAAATAAGTCTTCATCTAACGTTGCATCGTTCTGGTTTTGTGAAGGTTCTTCTTGAAATGACATGTTTTGGTTTTGCTCATCAACTGCTGGTATAACTGTTTCAAGAATAGGATTTGCAGAAGTCGATGTAGATGACGTTGATGGAGTTGGTGCATTGGTTTCAACCGTGGTAGATGCATCTTTTGTTGGTGGTGGTAGATGATTTTGAGCAGGTGCAGCGGAATGATGGTTTGATGCATTTTTCGAAGTTCCACCATAGTATTCATCGAACATTAACTCGAAGAAATTCTCCCATTCTTGTTCATGAGGTGTGTCAGCAAAAGTTGATGGAGCTCTTTGTTGTATGAGTCCTGAACTGATGTGTCCAGAAGTCTGCGGGTTTGGTGCGGGTTCTAATCTATTTTGATTAGAAGCCATCGGATTTAGTGCGGGTTCTAGAGCGAGTCTCTTAGAAGCCATTTGTGAAAGTTCGTCAAAATTCACATTCATCGTCTCCATTATCTTCCTAGTTCTTCTGTAATACACCCTTAATGCCCTCGAGTTATCTGAGTATCCAATGAAGATTCCAATATCACCTTTAGCTTTTAGTTTTCCTAGATCTTCTCTATCATTCGTCGGATAGCACAAAGCGCCAAACACGTGAAGGTAAGAGATATCAGGTTTTCTGTTGTTCACTAGTTCGTATGGGGTTTTATTGAATCTAGGATGGATTAGGGATCGGTTCTGAGTGAAACAAGCAGTGGCAACAGCAACAGCCCATAAAATAACGGTGCACTAGAATAGATTAGCATTGTGCAGCAGCTTCAACAAGAGTTCGATTTCTTCTCTTAACTACCCCATTCTACTGTGGAGTTCTAACAACTGATGTCTGATGTGTGATTCCAACATCTTCAAAATAAGTTCTTAACTCCTGATTTGTAAATTCTGTGTCGTTGTCTGTTCTTACAACCCTTATAGGAGCTTGAAGAGGTACTTGAATACGCTTCAGAAAGGTGATGATGATGCCTGGTGCTTCGTCTTTTGATCTCAGAAACCTAACCCATGTATATCTTGAATAGTCATCAACGATAACAAGAATATACTTTTTCCCATTAATGCTTTCAACTCTCATTGGGCCACATAAGTCCACGTGCAACATATGCAACTTTGCTTCCGAACTAGGTACGGATTTGGGTTTATATGATACTCTTTTGCTTTTTCCTTGTTCACATGATGGACATAGGTGATCCTTGATGTATTTGAACTTTGGAAGTCCGTTGACGATGTTGTCTTTGGCTAATTTGTTGATGGTGTCGAAATTCAGATGGGATAATCTTCTATGCCACAACCAGGACTTTGTTCCAGATGCTCTTGTCATAAGACATATGGGTTATGAAGAGGCCATTTGGGTTATGTCGATAGCATACAATTTTGTATCACGATTCCCAGTTAAGAGATTAGTGCCATCCAAGTTTCTAACAAAGCAAGCATTTTTCCAAAAAGCAACCTCTAAATCTGCATCACAGAACTGCCCGACTGAAAACAAATTATGTCCCAACCCTTCGACATAGTAAACCCGAGGGATCAAATAATTTCCAAAAGGTAGATCTCCATCACCCATGATAGCTGCTACATGATCATTTCCAAAACGAACGGTTCCCATGAATTTCCAGACGAAATTGATCAGCAGCTTCAGGTTCCTGGTCATGTGCTTGGAGCAACCCGGTCGATGATCCAAAGACATATTTCGATAACTTGCCAAATACAGAAGAAGAAGTTTTTGGAAACCGTTTTGATTTTGGTTCCTTTTGGTTAGAGGTAAAATCCTGATCACACTCATAGAAGTTTTCTACTGGGTATACTGGTGTAGCACTCATTCTACCATTCTGGAGTGTGAAAATTCTACCCGTTGGTTTCCAAATATCATCCCTATAGTAAAGAATATGCTTCCTATCAGTAGTGTAAGACCTAAATCTTGCAACTAGTCTTCCTATTGGTTTAGCATAAGTTCTTTTAGGAACGTTCTTCTGAACATGCTTAACATTCTCATTCTTAGAAACACCATCATCATGAATATTAGTTAAAGATTTCTTGCAAGTTAAACAAACAGATTCAACACATTCATTAAACTTAGCAGATTTCATAGGTTCATTACATTTAAATGAAATGTCTTTCTTATTACAAAGCGGTAAATTCCTATGGAGTTCTTCTACTTTCTTCTCTTTATTCAAGCTACTACTCTTAGAGGCATGCGAGACTCTATTGTTCCTTGTATTGCTCTTAGGCTTTAGTCTGCTGCTCCTAGAGGTGCTTTCTAGTCCTGTAGAAGGTAAGGCACACACATTAGGATTCACATTATTATCTAGAGAAGTGGTTTCAGCTTTCCTAGTCTCTTTAGAGTGCTTTTCTAAATTTATGTTGTTTGTTCCATATGGTTTAGATGTGGAGGCAGACGCATTAGTGGTAGTTATCTTAAAAAGGCCAGGTGCTAAAACTTTTGGTTTCTCGATAACCGCTTTTTCATTTTCAACAATTATTTATTTTAGCTTAGGCAAGGCTGGTGGAGTGACTGATTTTGACAAATCATTTTTCTCATTAAATTTTGGAGGAGGCAGAGAAATTGACATTTTTAGTTTGAAAACCAGTTTCAGAACATTTTCTTTCTCCTCAGTCAATGGTTTTGCAAACTTAGTATCCACAGCCTTTCCTTTTTGACATTCCAGCTGAGCCCTCAAAAGATCATTTTGTTCTTGCATGTCCTTGTAGGCACGCTCATACGACAGTTTGTCATACTTGCATTCCTCAGTTTTTCGATCAAGTTGTTTAAAATATGATACATTTTCTTTTGCAAGTTTTTCAAGAGCTTTTTCATATTTTGAAACAATTGCGGAGGTCTCAGAATGGAGTCTTTCATGATCTTCAACAGAATATGTTTGTAAGATAATGGACATAATATCAGTAGTCAGAACATCTTCGACGAGAGAATCATTTAAATTTTCCAAAACTTTGATGTGTTCAAAACATTCATTAGCTTGCTTTTCTAGAGATTTATGGTCCTTGACAAAGTCACCTGATTCTTTCAAAAATGCTTGTTCAAAGTGAATTACCCTTGCACTGATGTTATTCAGCGGACGGGCAATTTGTGTTTCAAAAAACTTTTTCATTTCATCATCAAAACTAGAAAACCAGATGTTAGTTGTAATATTGGTTTTAGTTTTAACAATCTCTTGAAGTTTCCCAATTCTAGTTTTAACATCTTCTAAAATGCTTCTAGCATCACTTGTGTTAAAAGGGTTGTTTGAAGACATTTGTTCAATGTTCTAAAGAGATTTTGAGACGACTAGGGTTCTGAAACTGGTTTTGAAACAGGTTTTGAAACTGGTGTTGACTCTTTGTTTGAAACACTGGGCGTTATAGAAAACTTTGATTTTTCATTTTGAGGTACAAAAGAAATTCCATAAATTTTGTTCCATTTGTTGTAGTCGATTGGTTTAAGATCTGGGTTCTTTTGTATCATTTTTTATCTACTCTCATCAGATAGTTCTAACGTTTCAAGAGAATCACGAACAATTATGGGTTCATGCAAAGCTTTTCCATTGTTCAACACATTCCGTTCTTTCTGAGCTTTCTTGAGGAAACAAGAAGGTTTGTTACCAAGAGCCATTTTTTTGTTGTATGAAAATACGGATTTACTTGCTTAGATAGCATCTTGATTGTTTTAGCCGAATGACCCGTTGTAACAAGCAAATTTTCCAATTTGTTGATTTTTTTCATTTTTATCAAGAATTTCATCAAAAAGAGAATCTTCTCATTTTGAAAAATCAGCAATCAACTGTTTCTTTTCTTTTTCAAGATCAGAATAAGTTGCTTGCTGTTTAGAAAGTTGGTTTTTAAGATCGGAAATTTCCTCGTTTAAAGATTTTATTTTTAAGTTCAAATTCACATCAAGTGTGTCATACTTGATTTGCAACTGTTTTTCTCTTAAAACGGAATTTCGATAACCAATTTCTAATTCTGACTCTTTGTTTTTGTGAAATTCAAAAGCTTTTGCATTCTCCTTGTACCTCTCAAGCTCAGCGGTCAACTGATCATTCGCGGCCTTAACATCGCGATTGACCTTTTTAACTTTCTCAATTTCAATGCCATAATTATTGATTAATGTTTCAAATAATGCACGTTTTTCCTCATCAGTCTCAGTATTTTGTGCCACAAAGCCTCCACTAGGATCCACATCTAGAGTTTCAGAGTTAGTATTGCTACAACTCGGATTGTCCAGGTATGTATCATAAGTAGGTGCTGGCGTCACAGAATGCTTTTCATCATGAGTAAACACATCAAATATGACATTGTTATAGCATGGATCAATGATTGGTACCTCAGATACTGCGTTGGCGTCATAAACAGGAGGTGCGTCAGAGTCAGTGTCGTAGTTAGCCTCCTAAAGATTTTCCATGAAGATGCAGTTTGCATTGATGTCCTCTCGGTCTTCCAAATCATCCATAAGAGCGAAAAAGTCATGTTCCTCAGCACTTAGTTGCATCCCTGCTTTTGACTTCTGTTCTAACAACATAGCTTTCTGAAGATACGCAACATCCTTCTTTTTTAGCTTAGTAGGACAATTCCTTATCATGTGACCCACTCCTTGAAAGTTGTAACACGTAACCCGATTAGCCTGATTCACATTTCCATAATTCCCAACGACTGGAGATGCAACATTCCCATTCTGATTACCCACTGCTCTAATCCCAACATTGTAACACCCCGCCTTATCTGACCACAATATTGTCCGCTTTGCCCGTAGGCTCACGGCTTTGTTTTTGTGGCCTCATTTGAAGACTTCCCGGCAGGTCACCCAAGCCAGTACTACTCTCATATGAGCACGCTTAACTGCCAGTTCCTAAGAACTCCACCTGCAGTAGACCACAAAACGCGTTGTGTCATTGTAAAGCGAATGTTATCTTATGAGCCCAACATCTCTCCAGGCCACAGCCGATGTGGGATTTGCCTAGGGTGTTACAATCACCCCCCCTTAGGGACTCATCGTCCTCGATGAGGTTTGCCCCACCATCCTGAACGGCTCAGGAGTGGCTCTGATACCACTTGTAACAACCCGCCTTATCTGACCACAATATTGTCCGCTTTGCCCGTAGGCTCACGGCTTTGTTTTTGTGGTCTCATTTGAAGACTTCCCGGCAGGTCACCCAAGCCAGTACTACTCTCATATGAGCACGCTTAACTGCCAGTTCCTAAGAACTCCACCTGCAGTAGACCACAAAACGCGTTGTGTCATTGTAAAGCGAATGTTATCTTATGAGCCCAACATCTCTCCAGGCCACAGCCGATGTGGGATTTCTTGACCGTCAATTCGCACGAGTATACTCTCATCATGACCGAACCCACTGGACGGCCCTTCAGAAGTTTACT